>WEIU01011746.1:123883-135674 GCA_013389925.1 Aegithalos caudatus
CTTTTTCAAGAATCACTTCTAATTAGGCTTCTAAATCTAGAATGGTGCAGGACTTCACAAAATGAGTGGAAAATGCTATATGTTGTCACAATACAAAAGAGGAAGATCATAAGCCACCTAAGCAACCTAAAAAGCCATTGGTCTTACTTCATCTGTTTGTAAGGTTTCAAAACAAGTTTTTAGTTAGGGAAGAAATAATACAAGTTTCAAATGAAAATAGAGCATGGTAAAGAAGATAATATAACTTGGTAAACAGATTTTAGTCCACTCTAATATTGTACTTTAATAACCCAACTGAATTACATTAAGGTGCTAGAGTTGCTCTTTGTCATGGCTCCATTTAAGTATTTACTAAATTGTAACATGGAAACTGATTTAGCTCAGCTGCAAAAAACAGGCACTAGTACAACCAAAAAAAATGGTCTGATAAATACAGAACTTGATGTAGTAGAAGTTACATGAAATTCCCCAAGAAACAGTGTCAGAGCTCAGCCTATTTCATGTAACCTTCAATAGCCCTGGTAAAAACCCAGAACTCTGCCACAACACATGCAGGTGACAGAAAATTGGGAAGCATCACTAATGCAAATGGAGTTAAATTATGCAGGAAGAATCAGAGGGCTCTGAAACCCACAATTATGAATTCCAGCCACAGGAAATGAGTATAACCTGCTCATAAATAAACATTTATCATAGATTGTTGATTTTAACAAAAATTAAAGCTAAAACACTGGAGTAACAAGGATCCACAGCAACAACATCCCTGAAGAAGTTGCATGGAGTATCCCAAAGGGCCACTTATAGCAGCTTTGTACTGGGTTATGAAAGGAATAACTGCTCCATGAGGTAGGTGGTGCTGATAGCAGGGAGTGAGACCAATTGACCAACGTGACTCCTTCCAGTTTCATGTCCCCAAGAGAGCCATGCCAGCAGCAAGCACTCGAGTGTCCCATTGAGGCTGTCGGCTTTCAGCAGCCCTGGGGCTTTCACTGGAACCTCTCCCATGCCTGATGCTGTGCACGTGCTCCAGCACTTCTCTATCAGTGCAGCCTCTGGTACCAGACAGCCCAAAGTGCTCTGTTAGTGGTGCAGGAGCACCAGCAGGGTGTGTCCCTGTAGGAGTGGGACACCAGCTGATCGGAATGTCTCAAAACACTCACACTCAGTCTGGGGCCTGTGGAGAAAGGGATTGCTCCCTTCCTGTTTTAAAGGAGTAAGAGCTGATAAAAGCATTTAGATGAAAATACAGATTCTAAAAAGCTGCTTGAAGCAGCAGGAGAAGGCCAGCTTTCTTCCCTTGTTTTATTCTATGTACTAGGTATTCACCATACTGATGCTTGAGGGAAGGTCAGCAATAAAATTACAGCTTTCTGGGCATCAAAATATCTTATTAAGGCTTTGTGAAACATGCACACTATAACACAGAAGCTTAGGCTCATTGGAATGGGTAAATTCCCCATATGACAGTCCCAACTGCAGATTCCAAAGAACAAAGCCAGATTGAGTTGTAAACCCTTTGTCATGCTGGCATATGCAATATACTCCCCACCCCCGAGAAACTCTTCATGAAAATCTAACCCCCTGTGTGAAAAAAAAAAAAAAAAAAAAGGATTCATGACTTAATTCAATGGGACCATAAAACGAGTACAGTAAAGAGAGCAACATGAGCCAAACAGACTGAAGTTAACCAGGAGACAGCCTAATCCTAGTTTTGTTATTGCCTTACTATATGTGACAGTCAGGTCTCAATTTTCCCACCAGTAAAATGACAATAATGTGACTTTCTTTTTTTAAAATTTTTTGTCTTGATTTTCTGAAGAACTTTGTAATTCATAGCTCAAAAATCAAAAGCAAAGACAAACAGTAAGATCAAGGAGCACTGAGAAAACATACGATAGTGATCCAATAAGAATGTCACCCTGCTGCATAAGACAATAACACAAATGTCATGCCCCAATGCAATAAGAGTGGGTGTTCATGGATTGCATCCTGAGAACTAGGACATTTGTCACTGCTGTATACTGACCCCAGGTCACTTCATTGAAAATTACTGCAAGCACTAAAAATTTACTGAATTTCCCAGAAAACACTGGAAAGAATTTAATGCATTCTCTGTATTATTTCATGGAAAAAAAAAATATTACGATTATCACAGAATCACAGAATATTCTGAGTTGGAAGGGACCCACCAGGATCATCAAGTTTAACTCTTAAATGAATGGCCTGTACAGGGACTGAACCAGTGACCTTGACATTATTAGCACCATGTTCTAACCAACTGCGTTAATTAATGAGAAAATTATCTGATTTTAGCATACCATATTCATATACCAGTTGTTCTCTAAATATCTCACATGTGCTGCATTAATGTGGGCAGTATGGAAGTCCACAGCTTAGGGAACTGGACAGATTGTTCTCACATACAAATCCTAACAGGAAGGTTACCCCAAGCAGGTCTCGTAACTGATTCCCACTGTAATTGCTGTACTATGGACTTCAATATTTTAAAGTCATCAGCAAACAAAGGAAGCTGATACATCTAAGTTCCTCATCGAAATTTCTCTCTGTATTCAAAAACTAACCAGGCTGTCAGAGTTTTTTCATCTGGCTTTCTTTATAGCAGTTTCATCAAGGTTTAGCTAACTCCCAAAAATACTTAAGATATCCTTAAAAGCCAAGAATGTATCCTTAATCTTGTTTACATCTGCCGCAGACCTGCACCTGTGGTACTACTTACCAAACCTGCAACATGCATCCAGGAAATAAACTGACCAGAATTTCCATCTCCAATTATTTCATAATAACAGAAAATTGGATCTCCGATAGATTTAATCTGATGTAACAGGAAGGGGGAAAGAGGGAATATGAGGCTTGTTTTAAAGTGATTTACAACACAGCAGGAATGCCAATGTCAGCGTATGGCATTCTTTATTTTCATGGTGCTGTCAAACTGAGTAAAATGCACTGGAACTCAGAAGAAAACAGAAGTTGTATATTTGGAAGACAGATTCACAAGATTTTGATAGCTTAAATTTGGCAGGTGACTGTTAGAGTGAATCCTCATATTAAAATAAAATGGGCTTTAATATTTCATCTGTCTGGGACAAAGCGACATCTCCACATGCCCCAGTTCTTCTCTTAAACTGTGATCTCCAACACAAGTTAAGTAGCAGCCAATACTTCCAGCCTCAAGGGTTTTCTGAAAAGTACATTTTCATGTGTATGTTATGAGCACATGTGAAAGCTTAAAGAAAATAGACCAGATGCTGATTTCATTTACACTGGATTAAATCTTGAAAGGCTTCAGTGCTTCTACACTTCATTTTCCAAAGTGTAACCACAGCAGACTTCTGACTAGCATTTGTTTCTCCTAAAAGGAAACCATACACCAGGATTTTTAGGGTAAATGGCATTGCTCCTGATAGGTTTATCACTTCAGACTAAAAACAAATCCTACCTTTGAAAAAGCCAATGACCAATATAAGCAAATGTTTTCAGAGAGCAGGATACTGGCCATTCTTTATAGCTAAACATATGGGTAAAATGTAAAAATGACAGCGGATGTTTATGGAAACATAATTCATGACAACAATGCAAAAGGAAATAACAGAGACACTCTCTTCCACCTAGGACTGCTGTCATTCAGGACTCATATTGCTTTCTTCACATCTTGCTCCATCTGTTGTTTTGTGTCTGTAAACACTTTTTAAAAGCTTTCATTTTGTCTACACAGGTGCCTAAATTCAAGCCTGTCTAACAACTTTATAGAGTAAATAGCTCAGCAGTAAGACCCCTCCAAGGGCTAGCAAGCACGAAGATATCACCTCCGAACCTGGGAACCCCTAATCTGAAGTTTCACTGGATTTATCCTAGATTATCTCAGTCCTGATGCCCCACTTTCATAAGTTTAAATATCTCCAGTAGTTTCCGCATGACTCTTTGGCCTTCAATTATGTTTCCTGGCAAACTTTTCTTCTGACACTTCAAGAAAGCTTTACTCTCAAAGTGTCTGCAGTTTTGCTGACAGGCAGGAAGCTAACTTCCTTTGAGCTATAGAACAAGCAGCACATATTTTTTAAAAAGGACCAATCTTGGTATTACTGTTTTTCAAGGCTGCAATAAACACCTCAGACTCTGTGTGTATTCCTGAGGCTCAGGCCTGATGGCAAGAACCAAAGCCTCCTTTCAGTACTGGTTGAATTCCCACTGGGTTCATTCCTAATTGAGACCACGCTTATACAGACTGACAGAAAGTTTCTCAGAGCAATGAATGTAACATTCTGCTCCTCTATCTCGAGGGTACTATTTTACATAAATATGCATATGTATTTGCATATATGTTCCCCTTCCTGCTGAGATGGGTGGGTCACACTGCAAATAGTGCTGAAATACAAGCCCACTTGAACTGTTGGCAAGCATTGGAGTTATAGAAAAAATTATGTGCAGCTATTTCACAAGCACTTCCCCAGCAGATAAATATATATTTATGCATATGTATATTTTTCCCTGTAAAATACAGATAATAGTCAATACAAAAGGGAAGTCACAAGACAGTTGCACATGCCAGAAAAATAGTAGCAACTACAAACCCAGGATGCTCCAAGCGATGATAATTTGTGACCCAGAGCCAGTGCACACTGGGACAGATGAAAACAACTCGTTTCAAAGCTGCTATTGGGGATCTGACATGTTTATCTATTTGGCCCACATGGGGCTGTGTCTTCCAGCACTGACAGCTCCTGCAGGTTGGCAGCTTTTCAAAAGCTTGTCAGGCCTTGATAGCATTCCTATTCCTGCGGAGCTGGGCGGGTCGTGCTGCGGATCACACCGTGATAATCGCGCTGACACGTAACCCCGCGTGCACTGTGAGCACGGCCACAGAAAGGGGCACCACTGCTCTGCAGCTATTTACCCACTGTTTACCCAGCTGACAACATTTTGTATTTCGTATTTATTTAGCTTAAGGAGTAAAATAGAAAAGGCCTTATGCAAACTCACAAGAAAATTCGATGTACTAAGGTAATGTTTCCAGCAGGATCCCAGAGCCTGGTGTGCCTACAGAATTCCTTCTCCAGCTTTCCAGCCTCTCAGCTTGCTATTAAACATCCTTTTGTTTTACGTGGCACTCTGGTGATAGTGGCACAGAAGCCTTCAGTAGAACTGCTTTCTTTCACTGACCATCTTTATTTTACTTATAGGAAGAAATCACATTTCTTCCAGTTTGCAAATAGCTTGCAGAATTTGTCAGGCATGAGAGGATCTTTAAAAAAAAGACAATGGCACTTGATAATGCCACTCCAGCAACAGGAGCTAATGGCTTCTGTACAGGAAAACTTCAGAGAAAATATATTCCTGCTACAGAAAGATGATTATCCATTGCTAAACTTTATATATTTATTGACTATAATCACTTTAGCTTTCTGCATTCGCCTGCCATTCTGAAAGACTTGCGTATTACACTATGGTACTTACTGCTGTTTTATAATGAGGTTTGCAAGCACTGGAAACTGGACAGATTTTTTTCAATCCTTTCAGCTAAGGAAGTTTTCAAACAATAATACAATAAATTGAATAAAAACTACAATGATTTAAGAAACTAGGACTCCAGCAGAACTATTGATTTATTTCATAAGGAAAAATACACCAGGAAATAAAGGCATAACTTAATACATGTAAGTCAAATTAACTAATTTAGGTAAATAAATAGGTTTTTAAAAGGAAGTTATTAAATTATATATATGTATACATTAGAGAAGGGAGCAGGAGACAATGTTTTGGATGCTTCTTTGAATACTATTCCAGAAATATCTTAATATAGAGTTTTAGACTCTAAAACATAATCTTGCCAAACAATTATAACCACATATGAGAACAAATTATTGGGGATTCTGACTTGGCTTCTGGAGGTATCAGTAGCTCCTAACAAAACAAATATCTGAAATTGAGAGCTTTATTAAATAAGATGAATCTACCCAGCACAGAGCATTCTAAAGTTCACGTTCAGCTTTGTTTTAAAGAAAGGAAACCCTAAACTATGCACAATCTTGCACTCCAGTCTCAAAGTTGCTACACTGCTCTCACCCCCTCAGCTTGCTTTTCACACTCCTTCCTCTAAGTCATTACTTTGCACATCATTTACAGGCAGAAACTTAATATTCTAATCAATTTCTACTCATTTTAGTGGCTGTGCAAGCAGATTATTTTTTTCCAGACGACTCGTACTCCAGAGGAGTACAAAGGACACACTTCAGACCCTTGTAGTCCCAACATGTGTGGTTTCCTCACACTGGGAAAGCCTGGAAGCCAGCCGCCTTGGCCCTGTGCCAACCCAAACTATGGTCAGTCTAAACACAGCACCGGCAAATGCTACTTTCTAACACTTCACTGCTACTGTAGAGTACCCTCTAGCATCCTCCTCAGCTGAGATTTATACACAGTTCCTCACGGAACTTCCTTCATCTCAGCCCTTCCCTCCGCCGACAAGATTCAACCAGGCAAAGGCAGCGGTATTAAAGAGAAACACTCGTGTGACATTGCCTTGTGTTACATGGACATTTACACAAGGAGATAAGTTTATAAAGTTGTATTGTGCCCATGGAGGCCTTGGAAATCATCACACCAGGGCACTGTGCCCATGGAGGCCTTGGAAATCATCACACCAGGATGCCCTGCAAAGCTTCTCAGTCAGTTCTTCCCAGTTAAATACATTTTGCCTCATGTGGCTTTTTCTGAAAAGTTAAATATTATCTGAATAGTCAAACTATTAGTTTAATATCAAAGAAGTAGAAGTATTTGAACCTGCACACATATTTAATCTAGATATGCAAGTGGTTAGGAATTTTATTCCCTCCTTTCAGATTACCACAGATATATAAGCATACATTCTCTATTCATCTTAGGAAATGCATATTTTCCTTCCAGTACAAAGTGACTCTTTTCTCTGTAACATCTATACCACTGTTTGATTGCAGGTTAGTTCTCCTGGCCGTGTCTGTGTTCTGCTCCTCTTGGAAAGCACAAGGTCCATAATGATGAGTGGTGGTTTGGCCAAAGGGAAAATGTCACCAGCTTGGACTGAGGGACGGCTCATGCAGGGTGCCACCACCTCCAGCAGGGTCTGGGCTCATAAAGCCCCACTGAACATAATGGGAGGTGACAGCACTCAGCATCTCTCAGGAGGCAAGCAGCATCCCACAGAAACAGAAGTCTGCTTTCCACACAAACAGAGCTTGTTTGTTACAGAAAGCCTACACCAAAAATCAATTTGTAGTCTGAATATTTGCAATTATAATTAGCAGTGCTGTTATTAATGCAATATCCTGGAGGGGGTGGTGGATTTTGAGTCAATTACTGAGATGACAGAAGCCAAAGTAAGTCCTTGATAAAGCATCCCAGGAAGAAATTTCCCAAAATACTCAGAATTTGAGTTTTACAAAGAAAATGTGCAGCATTGCTGAAGTCAAGATGAGGAACAAGATATTCCACCTGGTACTGTATCTCTTCTATACAATGATAGCAAGTGTTGCTCTCAAACATGTGGGCAAAACAGTCTTTTGTTCCACCTGTTCAGCCCCTGCTTACAATCACATTAATTCAGGGTCAGTTACCTCTTCAGAGCTGGCAGCAGAATGCAGTAATTTAAAACCCCCTTCTGGTGCCTAAAGAAAATACCAAACACAGCTGAGAATTCAAATTTTCTTCATATCTGGAAGAAGCAGGAAACCAGTTTTCATGTATTCCTATACAAGCATCTGGTTTTCCCTCCTAGCAGTCAACTGTGCTTACAAAAGCTCCAGTTCACCATGTCCGCTAGAAATATTGAAGGCTAAATTGTCATCTTATTATCTCAAGTTAACACATTGTCACTGGGCATGGGCAAGGGACTACAGCAGATCCCAGTGGAAGCTTTTCCTATCACTAGTAATTCTAGATATTAACAGAAATGTTAAAATTGCCACTTACATTTTAGTGTAATTTAAACCATCCAAATTGCCTCTGCTCTGTTCAGCATTACAGTAAAGCAATCCCAGTGATGCCAGGAAGCAATGAAAAAGCTGTCTTCATTTATTTCCTTCCAAATGCTTTTAAATGAGGAAGGTAACCATGGCCAGAGAGGTTGAGAAGTGAACACTCTGAGCTACATTTTTCCTGTTTGCTGATATTTTGATGCTGTTTTCATGCACTGCAGAGCACTTCCACATAGCTGATCTCTTGCAGGTCATCAGTCACACAGGAGATCATATCACATGAGAAATTCAATTGATTTAAAGATAATACATATAACTATGGGAGGTGAGATTATCAAATCTTGGTAAACTGCATTGCACAATGAAATCTGCAGTTACTCAGTGAAGAAAAAAATAAATAAAAACACAAAACAAAATTAAAGAATTTAACAAAATTTAACTTAGGAGATAAAATCCATGGCAAATGCACTGACCTTTTTTACATTTTTGTTTACATCAACCAAGTTGAGAAGGAAGATGTGGTCCTTTGCCCCGACTAGCAGCCGGCCCCTCTCCTCATCTAGCAGCAGGGTTCGAAAATCAAGCCCCTCAGCTGAGCCCAGGAATGGGATGCAGCTGTTTGAAAGCAGCAAGTCTGTGGGAAAATGAAGAAAATCTTTATAATCAAAATGTTTATATATGACTCATCAGTGTCTTTTATAAATATATGCATGGAGTATAGCAGTGAGATAAGTGCAGTCTTGGAGCATGTCTTTCCAGAGTCATAATACAGTTCCTGGGGTTCTCTGGGGTTTTCTTTACTTCCAAATTGGGTAATATTTACTTTCACAAAATATTTTTATAGAAATTTTTAATAATAAATTATCTATATGGTATAAGAGAATCAGAAAATCAACATGAATTAGAAAACACAAAAGACAGATCTGAGCAAAATATGTGCTGTATCTTTCCTTCATTCTAAGAAAACTAATTATGTTTATATTATCATTCTCATGGATACACATGATGAAGGATCAATACCTCACCATATTTCACACTCCAAATATAATGAAGCAAAGAAGGCCAATGCCAGCCAAGAATAATTAGGAGTTATTAGTGGGTTGGGACATTTGAAAGATCATCCAGTTCAACTCCCTCTCTATGAGGAGGAACATCTTTTGCTAGATCAACTTGGTCAAAGCCCCATCTAACACAGCCTCGAACATATCCAGGGATGGGGCATCCACAACTTCTCTGGGAAACCTGTGCCAGTTTCTGACTACTCCCATAACAGAAAATGTCTTTCTTATATCCAGTTTCTATCTACCCTCTTCCAGTTTAAAATTACTGCCCCTTTCCTGTGTCAGTTGCAAAAATATGTGGATTTGATTCTTCACATACATGAAGGATGATGACTGAGACTGCTCTCTACTTTCCTATTTGCTTTTTATTGGAAAGGAATGATCTCTGAAGACATCATTCTAAATGGATATTTGTCATCCGTTGTTTAACAGTTTGAGAATTTGTCAGTAAAAAAAACTCCACCTAGAACAGCTACAGAAGTGAGGGAAAATGCTGCCCCATTACTGAAATGCCCAAGTGGGAATGAGCCCTGTCTGATGCCTTGTACAATCATTTATTTCACCACATCATGAGGAAAACACCTGTAGAATATTCCAGATTGAAATGACATTGCACACTCCTTTCTTACTGACGCAGATGACAACAAAAACTGCAAAGTAGTGAAGAATCAGGTTTGGTCAGTTATTTACTACTGAAAAAAGCTTGGAAATAAGAATCTGAGCATGACTATTAGTAGGATTGTAACTGCAACATGACCTAATAAAATTTCACAAGTAAACATTAACAGAGGTCTGATTAAATTACAGCCAAATTAATCATTGTTCTCACTCCATAAAACAACATAATCCGATCTTATGCATTGAAATTTCCCTTCACAGAGAGACATATTTACTATCACCAAGAATATTACACTGGAAAAATTGACTGTGAAAAGCACATTTCCCAATGATTTTCAAGCTTAGAACAAGCTGTTGATCTGAATCATTGCATCTCTGTAGGCTGGCTAAGACAAAACCAGCATTCACACAAGGCACACTAACAAAGTTAGTTACAGGGATGGTTTTCATGAGTACATGTTCACCACTGAGTGTTATAGTCTCTATTAGCTCATTTCCTCAAAATTAAATATCTTTTTCCAAGCCTGGTGATTAAAGAAGCATCCAGCTAACTCCCCTACTGGGTTAATATCTCACTGCTGAATGGTAGAAGCTGGACTAAGGACGAGGTTTTATTTGTTTAGCACAGTATCTCAGTGGACTTGGCTTAGAACAGCATGATCATTGCTCACTTAAAAGATCCCCAGCAGCACAGCCACAGCAAAAAGCCTTAAAAAGTATGAATGTCATTCTGTTCTGATAATATGTATTAGCATTTCAAAAACATATTTAGACCTCTTAGCATCAAGTCACATGTGTGGTGACCATGCTACCACCATTCCTCAACTCCAGCATGGTGTAAGAACGCAGCAATGTGGAACCACCTTGGCTGAGACTCAGAATTCCCTCTGGGACCAGGTACAGACTTTTTTTAATGACAAGCCACACCTAAACTGGCAGAATGGGAACATCTCAACCTCTTTCAAAAAAGTTACAGCTAATGACACCTCTAAAAGACTCTGAAATTAAAGGCTGTATAATTTTCATATATAGCAAAGAACAAAGGTCCCATCACTTTCCTTTAGGAAGGCAAGTCCTTTCTCGTATTGGAGAATACACATGAAGACTTACATAGGCATTATAAAAATTCTCATCTTCTGAGATAAAGTATTTATGACATGACTGCATCAATTTATCCAACTCTTAACATACTGTGAGTTTAAAATTGACCAGTTGACCCCAGATGTATTGATACAAAGAGAATAAATACTTCCAAACTACTACCAATCTCCACTCTGGACAGCAAGAAGGCAATTCTACTTTGTTTAGCTGCATCTCACCATGAACAAAGCTGTGCATGCTATGTGGTTCTCATTGCTATTAGCCCTATGAGGCCTGGTGGAAAAGGTCATATTCATGGCATAGCAGGGCCTCCCTCTCCAAAGGGATACAGATATTAGTTGTCACAATTTTGGGTCAAAACCATGCTTATGAGAAGCCTGAAAAAAAACTATGTGTTAAACCATATGATTTGCAGTTAGGGACTTCTCTGTTCAGCTTTTAGGACTGAATTGTTGCTCAGGAGCCTATAAAAGTGATTGTGTAAAGAAAACTTGTCCAAAGATTCCTAAAAAATACAGGAGTATTCTGCTGCAAAATTTCAAACACTTCGGGGCATTTTAACTTCAAGATTTGAGCGCTTCTATGGAAATGCTCAAGAGACAGCATAGATAATATATCTAATATCTCAATTTGCAAAAAGTCATTCTTTCAGGAAGCGGTATAGGAAGGACATTCTATAAGATAGACTAAAATATAAAGAAAGACATTTCAGACAACTTCAGAAACTTTTCTCATTTTATTAATTTTTCAAACACAGATATCCAAATATTAATGACTAATATTTGTAATAATCTTACTTCTATACTTGTATATTTGTACATATATTATACAAATATACTAATGGTAATAGTACTAAAAATATTAATATCTGTAATATTATTATAAATGAATACTTTATAACATGAAACATTATTTGTAGTTATAAAAGATTTGAATATTTTAATTATTATATACAAATATCACTTCTAAAGATACAAAAAATATTTGTGTATAATATTACAAATAATACACATATTAAATAATCCCTCCTTCCTTCCTTCCTTC
>WEIU01011751.1:0-15180 GCA_013389925.1 Aegithalos caudatus
TTAAGTATGTGAACATCTGATGATGTGAGAGAGATCTGGTCCTGCAGTTATACATGCATAATTCATCTTCTATGATGAACTATGCATGTATAGCTAAGGCTCAGCTAAGCTATGGCTTCTCATACAACACGCCTGCAGATTCTGCAACAGCAAAGCTGAGAAACACTCAAATGCCCTCAGACACCACACTTCATATGCATATGAAATGCACATAACAAACGCATGTTTGAGACACACTTTTCTTACTGCCATTATGGAAGCAGTGTTATCTGGCAGGCATCTATTCCCATACTTTCATTATCTCAATTCCAAGCATATACATATTTTCTGAAATTACACTTCTGCGTTCCTCTTTAGCCATAAATTATTATACTGCAATTGCCTAAAACCCTAAAATACAATTGTAAAGTTGTGAATAACTGTATAATTAAAATCTTGAAATTATCATTGTATATGCAGACCTATGTCTCTGGTCAGTGCCAGTATACAGGAAACAAATGTAAAATACAACTTCTACAGGTCTCTTGCTACCTCTTACCTTTAATCAAGAATTAAATAACACCAGCTTTTCCCCCTGCAGATGAAAATACCAGAAACAACAACAGCGTATTTATGTACTTATATTAATTTACAAATTATATACTATTTAAATACACCACATAAATAAAATAGTAATAATAATAAGTAATTATAATAGGAATAAGTGATAAGTAAAAGGCCTAGTCAGTAACAATTTTTTTCAGAAAAGTAAGTAATGCATAATGCCTGGCCATATGTCTTCTCTGTCCTGTTGGCTAATTACCTACAAATTGCTGTACCAATTTTACTGCTGCCGGTTATTATTAACTGGAGTATGTTTCCTCCTGAGTATTTTTACTTTTTTTCACATTTTTTTCAACCTCACCAGAGAAAATGCATTTAGCATTCACAACACTCAGATTGAACTGCAAAGGACATCTTCTACAAGGAAATTCTGTAGAGAAGAGACACCTCCCAAACAAAAAGCTGACTGAACAAAAGAGACAACCATACATATTGTGCTGCTTTAAAACTGGAAGCTGAAAGGACTGAAAATAATTATATTTGCATCAGAATCTTCTTTAGCTAAGTAACAACAATGTAGCCCTGGGCATTTACTCTGACATGCATTAAAATGATGCAATAATGATTTTTATACAGAAAGTAATTAGCATTTTTTAATGATTCATTCTGTAGAAGCCATGTCTAATTTGGGGCCTCTGCTTCCAACAATAATTCCCCACCCATGTGCTAGAATTTAAATCTTAATTATTGCTTTTGCAATATGAGAACTTTAACATAACTATAGATTATGGAAACTATGATAATTCATAGGACATGGTTAAGGCGTTCTTGCCAACTAGATAAAACTAAAAGAACATGTAAAATTCTTTTTTAAGCACCCTGCAGCCCAGAAAAGCCTTGAAGTTCCAGCCTTTAATTAACAGCCAATTAGACAAATTCAGGTCTAAAATTTCAACAGCTAAGAATAAATAACTTTGCCTAGCTTATTTATGTTCTTCATACACTTTGTTTTTCTTCTTAATATGTTTACACTATTTCAGAAAAAAAAAAATTTCCAAGATCAATAATTAGCATAGTCTTTTAGTAGTAGTCCTGTGTAAAATAATCACAGTTTAGAAAAAAAACCAAACCAAACCAAAAACAACCCCAAGTTTTAATGCACCGTTCAACAAAGAGTCATCAGTTGAACCTCCAGGTTAGGCTTGCCAAAACTGCTACCCAGAAGATAATGATTTTGGAAGTTTGCTTTACATTACTCCCAAACAGGAACATCTCCATACTTTATAACAAACTTTACGTATCTATGGAGATAAATGGATTAGTAATTTTCTGCAGATATGTGAATGCATCAAAATGATTCTCTACTGTAACATACTTCACACTTAACAGTATAAGTAATGAATATTTATTACACAAATTCTTGGTGTACAGAAAAACGTAAGTAGCAATTTAAACTAACTTTTCCACATTTCCATAAGTTGTTCTAATCAAAAGTTTCAAATAAATTAAAAAACCCGATAATTTTTAATTCAAATAAATTACAAAGCCTTATTTTTACACCATTTCTTTTTTTAGTTGTTTCAAGCTATTGATTGTCTGATACAAAATTGTTTATCTGCAAATATTTGTTCATTTTTATTTCTATTAAGGAATGTATAAATATCAGGATTAAATAAAGAATGCAAACTACCATGAGTAAACTACTAATTATAATTCTACCTACTCATCACAGTGAGAAATGGACTTCATGGATTCTTCTCTGCCATATCTTTGATGTAAAGATAATTCAGTCCAGTAAAACTTCAAGAATTTCTACAGGAGCACTCATAAGTTCCTCATAGACAAGATAGTGAGGTATGGGCTGGATGAGTAAAGATGTGGACTGAAAATCAGCTGAGAGACCAGGTCCAGAGGGTGGTGAAGGTAACCAAGTACCAGCAACCCAGAGCAGTTGTGCCATCTCCATCCTTGGAGGTATTCAAAACTTGTCTGAATATGTTCCTAGGAAACCCATTGAAGGTGGCCCTGCTTGAGCCAGGACAACATGACCTCCAGAGGTACTTTCAACCTCACTCATCCTGTGATTCTCATTCATGGTCATTAAAATTGTATCTGTCACATTTCCCAAAACATCACCTTCACAAACACTGATATTTACTCTGGCATCACTTCATCTTTCACATCAAGTTCATATAATATACAACCATGAAGGTAGAGGTCCTCCTTCATCTTTACTAATCCTTTTTATTTTCTGTATGTCTGCAATATCTACTACTTGACAGAGACAACCAGAAGACAGATTTCTCATCTCTCAGATTTCACAAATACTCTGATTGAAGTTTTCAGACAACACGAAGAGGGATGGAGGAAAGAAAGACAAATACTAACTTGATAGTTAACACATGCATTTGATATGGGAAATTCTAACAGTACTTAAGTCTGGAGTCTGCAAGTGGCAACAAAGAGAACATTATGCTATTTTTTTTCTGGGACAGAGTTTTTTTTACCTCTAAATTTTGACAACAAACTACAATAAACCCAAGGAGAAAATCTACGATGAAACTGTTATTCATATTCAACTGGTAAATTGTTTCTGACAAAAAGACATCTGCTCAGAAGATTTCTAACCAGCTGTTCTCTAATCTTTTCTTCTCCATTATTACAGCCTTTAAGTCAGTGTTCTGCTGTTCCCCTGTTCCTAAACAGATTTCTTTTTCCCTAGCAATCTTTAATCTTGGTGATTGGGAAACTGTTCCTACAGTATTTTCACAGCAATTGATAAAATGTGTTTATAAACATGGAACCCTTTCCTGATGCCAATCTCATTTCTTATTTACGTGTCTCCCACTGCCAAAATATGGAGTACCAAAGTATTAGGTAGCTTTTTTTCCCCACCACTTTTGGTACCAGGTGTTAAGGTGGCAGGAAACTGCTTTGAAATAAGAACCTATTTTTGGCGAGGGAAAAAAGCTCAGAGAAATCCAAAAACCTGAAATCTGTGGTTGAGTAGTATAAATAATCCAGATGAGACATTTCCATTGGTAGCACTCAAGCCCCAAGGTTGGTTACTGCCTTCTTTCTTTGACTCATTTTTTTGCCTGACTGTTCCGTTCCTTCAGTGTCTTTGAAGGGGTCAGCAGTGCCAATCTCAAACAGTAAATCAAACAGTAAAATCTGACTTCATTGCAACAATCCCTTCTGTGGCATGAGCCAATTAACAAAAAAGCACTATCTTTTTCCTATCTGCTTTATGTCTTTCCCACAACATGACCAAAATTAGGTTAATTAGCAATGTGCTGGGGGAAATAAAATAACTTTATTTAGATTAAGTTTTGAGCTGGCCTCATTATGAAGTATAGGACAACTAATGAAAAGTAAAAATGGAACCACAATTCTGACTTAGGTTTGCAAATAAATTCCTCTAAAAGAGTTAGCAAACAACTCAGAATGATTTTTTTCTATTAAAAATAAAAGTTAAAAGACAGTAATATAGATAAAATACTTCTCTTTTTTTGTTCAGAGACACATTCATACAGAATAGAGCTATATTTTCTTAAGATTAACATGCACCATAAAAGATGCTTAAAAAGTGAAAGAAAATTAAGACCTACCAGCCACCTGGAAGCTAAAAAACATTGTGAGTAGAATAAAAAGACTATGTATGTAGTTTCAGTACAACTACCTGAAATAATTTCCATGAAAGTTAGCCCTTCCTGAGTTAACCTAGCTCAGAAGAGAGCAGGCACAGTAAAAACACACAGCACAGACTGATTGCATTAGCAGCACTAAGTAACTATTGTATTCCTAATTCAATCCACACTACTCAAACTCAAATTTAAAGCATCACTAATCCTGAGCTTTTGGAATAAAACCACATGAAGGTAATTGGTGAATTACGCCTTAAATTAACAATGTGCTGAATACCAGCCTTAGAAATTAAACCATAATTTTATTAAGTGCTTTAAAACAGCAGAAGTCGCTTCCTACCAGCACTGCTATGTCATTGTACAGTATTTGAAGATCTGCCTCAAGGTATAAAGAGAACAAACACACTTATTGACCCTATGAGAAGGGATTTAAACTAAGTAAACTGGAGAAAGTTTATTATCACCTAAAGCAATAGTTCAGGGCCTGTGAGAAATAGACCAGGGTGTAATAAGATAAAGGAGGCTCTCACGCCTCTTTTGACTTTTGAAAGCCAGGTGACAGTGGATTCATGTCAAGCACCTCTACAATGGATATACACAGCATGGGATAAAACCTGAAAGAATGAGAAAATATGCACAGTTGTAGAGTTATGATCTCACGGAAATTAGAGGGATATGGAGGCATAGTTGGTATGCCTTCAGTACTGAAGGAGACAGAAACAAGGTCTCCGGGAAAGAGAGGCTGAAAGGGGAGGATGTGGTATTGTAATCTGTGCCAAGGGGTTGCTCACAAGCACAGAGGTTTGTCTTTGAAAAAGCTCACACCTTGCTGCAGAGAGCAGCCAATGTGCTGCAGGGCCAGCCTGGAGAAGCAGGTGGAGAACTGGTCTGACAAGAACCTCACAAAGTCAAAGGCAAATTAGTCCTGTATCTGGGACAGAATAACCCAATTACAGCACAGTCTGTAAGCAAGCTGGCCAGGAAGGACCTGTGGTTCCTGATGCACAGTAAATTGAGTATGAATCAGCAGAGTGCTCTCACAGCCCAGAAACCCAGTGACCTAGTAGGCTACATGAGCAACACTCAAACCAGAATGTGCAAAAGTGATTATTCTCCTCTCTTGAGGAAGTGTGAGAGTGTATCCAAAGGGCCGAAACCAGTTTTAGGGTTTTCAGCCTTGGAAAAGTCTTGATGTATAGGACCAAGCCCAGTAGAAGACACTTAGTAAAAATGAAGTTGAGACCACTAATGCCCTTGAGCTTTAGAGGTTCAGGAGAGATCTTCCTCCTGTTTTCAGCTCCTTGATAGGAGGGCACAGGGACAATGCAGCCAGACTCTTCACATGGGCACCCAGGGATGGAATAAAAAGCAACAAAATGAAAGACAGAAAGTTCAAATTAGATGGAAAGAGGGGAAAAATACACCACAAGATTGTAAAACACTGAAAAAAATGTTGGCAAGAGAGGTGGTGCAGTTTCTACCCTCAGAGCATTTCAAATTCTCAGCAACTTCACTGACTCTAGCTTAAGCAGGGTGCTGGACTAAATTATCTCCAAAAGGCCGTAACTTAAAACATGAGATAATACTTGTTTCATTGAGTATCCTACAAATTTATAATGTGATAAAGCTTTTGTTAACTGTTTTGTTGGTTTTTTCCCTTCCTCCTGTCCTTCTTCTCATTTTCTTATTCCATGAGAAGGAAAATTAGATTTTATAAGACTGAAATCAAGTGTAGCTATATTGGCCCTCTGGGGATAAACCCATCAATACATTTAGTAATGCATTTCTTGAAAGCATACATGTGGCTACCAAAGTAAAACTGTGAGTTTACAAACCACTGTTGTCCAGCAGTAGTCATTTTCATGCTATATCTCAAATGCATTCTGACATTATCACTTTCTATAATTTCTTTTTTATTAGTATTGTTATTTTACTTAAAATACTCTTCATTACAGTTGAAATTTTTAGATCCTATTTGGCTGGCACTCCATGCATTCTGCTGTCTTTGTGATTTATGAGCTGCTGATTCTCAGTTGCACAAAAAAAAAATCTTCCACAAGAAGAAATAATTTGAAATTGCTTAATATGCCCTGATGAACGTGCTAATTATTTTGGAGAAGCAGATTTGCTGTCACCTTTCATTGTTGAAAGCAACACACATGACAGGCTCCAGTGCTAGAGAAAAAAATACTGTAACTGCTTAATGTATGAAAATGTTATTGGCCATGCACAGTGAGTGATTTAATTTGTTCACCATCCAATGAATTTGAACAAGACTTTTCCATGATTTATAGCATAGACTGTTACAGCTTGCAGTGTGTCATACTCTAAAGGGTCTTAGAACACAATTTCATGCAGAGCAATACATTAAAGTTTGTCTTTATCACAAAATGCTACAAAACACATACTCCTTGTGTCATATCATGACCCTGGAGCCATATAATCAGATATCATGGGATGAAATGAACAATAAAAAGCATAAAAGCAAAAAAATTAGGGAAACTCAGAGTCAAAGAAAAAAAAAAAAAAACAACTGATTTAATTTTAATATACTGCACAAACTAGCTTAAGAACATACATAAAAAATACTCAATTTGTATTTATTAAAATCCTGGGACATGTTACCTTTACATTATGTTTCTAAATAGCTTATTTCAGAGGACTGGGGATAGAGCACAGTATCTTAGCTATTGATAACACCTGAGTCCCTATCTTAGAAAGCATAATAGATTCTAGGCAGTAGTTCTGTCTGTCAGCTAGACCTCTGATGCCAGTGAGTCTGTTTTCTGAATATTTTCAAAGTAAAGCTTAATAGACCAATAATCAGAGAGTATTGATAGGCAATAACTGAAATACAGTTTTCCATCACTTGTTTCCTTGATTTCTTTTTGACAATTAAAAAACCCCACCTTTTAATTGCTAAAATATAATCACTTGGTGGAAGTGGCATGTCACGTATCTTAATTTATACCTGCAGACTTATGCATAATGTTTGCAGCTCTAACACTCCCTAACACATGCCCAGAGTGTCTTAAAACCAGAGGTATTTCTAGTGAAAAAAGAGATACATATTCTATTACACTAGGTGATCATTATGAAATATGTTAAATACATCATTATGGGGATGCTAGCTTTTAAGTTTTAGACTGTATTTGTTTTCTGTATTCATCTGCAGAATTTTTAGGTGCATTAATGTTTATCTTCCACGTTTAGACAGAAGTTAAAAATGTAGTGTATCTCTGCACTGAACACAACATCAATTACTAATTAATTCAGAAACTCAGGTGAACTAAGTGCTAGAAGTTAACTTCAGCTCCATTTTTAATATACTGGACACTAAGTATACTCTGAAATACAGCACTTCTGGCTCTAGCCAAGTACTTCACAAACATCTAGCCTGGATGGCATTGCTTGTACATATTGTTTGGTGAGATATGTCTACTTCGGACATGCTATAAACATACATGTAAAAACTCTCCTGTTAAGTAGTTTTTGTGAATTAAGAAGTCATCCCAGTAACTCAATGAAGAAGAAGAAGGGTGGGCAAGCCTGAAACACTTACCCATATACAAACATGCATGATGTGCAAGAAGTGTCCTATAGAAATCTCGGACAAAGTTTTAGGCTGCTGCATTATTCTTCTGAAGCTTTCAAAATTGAGTTTTCAAGAGTTCCTTGCAGCTGTACTGCCAAGGAATTGAAACTCACATTGACTGTCAATGTTGTAAGACTTCTGGTATTCGAGGGCACCTTCAAATACAGCTCCTGATCACCTCACTAGGAAAGCACAAGTTTGGTCAGTGTTCCCAATTTCCTAACCTACTGAAGTGTCTCTGAGAACAAGCTCTGACCGCTACCCCCTTCCCTGTTTTTCCCTTTGTAGTACAATAATTTGTGGCTCTGTCTTCTGCAGTAACAGAGGAATGCGGGGAGGAAATATGCAACAAATGAAATAATTATGGGGTGTTCTTACTGTCTTCAGTATTTATTGCCTCAAATTCAGACAATCATTTGAAACAAACAAACATGCAAAAACTTCAAAAATTGAGAGCTGCAGGTTTGAAAAAAAAAAAACCAGAACATTAATCAAAACCTGTGCCAAAGTAATAAATGTGATAATTTAGCAACAATTTACAATCCAGCTTACTGTACTGGAAAATTAACACTGTGCAGCAGATTTCAATGCCTGTTCCTAGCTCTTGCTAGCTGTAATAAGAATTACTTCATATTTCAGTGTGGCCATAAGCAAAGGGCTCGCTAACATTAAGATTCTTCCTCTGTAAGTGTTAGTCCAGCTCTTTATTCACACTTTCACTATTTTATGTTTTACATGTGGCATCAAAACAATTTAAGAAATTCTCAGTAACTTCTGTTCCAAACAGTTCAGACTTTGAGTTCTCTGACTACAGGTAATACAGAAGGGTTTACCTCACCCTCCTTAAACAGTTTCCAGGCCAGAATGACAACAGGGATACTGCAACTTTGAAAACTGGTATTCGAATGCATTATCTGCAGCCTAGTTCAGAATTACAGTTTAATCACTTTTCTTATTCTCTATTTAAAGAAAAAAAAAAATGAAAACTATATGGAAGATAATTTTACAAAGCATTTTTAGAAAACACAGACGTCAGAAATGAAATTAGGTCCTTGACTACCTCTTCAAATGCTGAATTTGGATACAAAGTGAAAACCTGTTAAATTCAAGTCTTGCATAAATAATTAAATGTATTAGCTCTACAAATGAAGAAGAAAGAAGTGAGATTGGGAAAATGTGTTTTCTTCAGAACCATTTCATTGTTTTAAAGTGTGTAACTGTAGGCTACTATTCACAAAATACTTTCTGACAGAGATCCAGCAGACTTCTGAATTATTTTCCAAGTAAGCAGCTGAAAACCCCTAGCAGTAGATGCAAAAAACTAGAAATATTTTCTTAAAAATAGTATGGAAACAACATAGATGTTAAATACTTTCTGCATCAGTTTTCTAATCATCTTAATAGCAATAGCCATTTAACAACATAATGCCAGGAGGCATTTCTCCCTTGTATACACTTCTTTGCTTCTTACATCTTTAATTGTTTAATTATCTGTCATCACACTACTTTCTAGCCATTACTTCCACAAAAGATTATAAAAAATGCATGTTTGTCCTCATTTCATGCCATGAATGTTTCACAGTTGCATGAATATTCATTTTGTTTGTTTCAGAAGTTACTTAAAGACAAAGGTGTTTTTAGGGTGGCTTTTCTGAACCTTGTTACTCTGCAGTTGGCTTTGTTTCATTTCCATGATTCTGTATTATTGTAGTTGATTGGTTCTCATGTACACGTCTCTCACATCTACACTGAAATGGCTTTTTTGTTGTTGTTATTGCTGTTGTTCATGACATTTCACCAAGTAAGTGCAATGTATCTCACAGCACAGTAACTGACCCTGTAGTCTCTAAGACAGCTTTCTCTCCAACGTTTGCAGCAGTCAACTTTGCTAACATGCCAGTCTCACCACAGAAGTTATTTCATTTTTCAAAGGACCAATGGAAAACCTGAATGGAGTAACCAAGACATTTGTTTGCCAACTGCCTCTCTGAAAACATTACAGTCATCAGTTAGAAAAAAAAAAATGGTACATCAGCTTATTACTTACCAGCAGTCATTATTTTTAGCACATAAGATGATCTACTGACTTAACTGTTTATATTTGTGAGACAAATTCTCTGCAGTGATGGAAGCAGAGAAACAATATTTGAACAGCTGCTGCCAGGAGGTTATAATCAGATTGTGTTCTGACTCTGTTCCTCACACTGCACACACACCCCATCGCTACTGTTCAAAGTCATCACCCTTCTGGGACAATACTGTCATACTTCAATTAGAAAACCTGCATTTATGAAGACTTTGTTTATAAACTCCCAATCTTGCAAATATTTTCTAAGGAGTATGATGCTCAAGAGCACCAGTAGCCTTCTGATTTCAAAGAAATTCATGTGACAAAGCACTCCAAGCCAAATGTTCATTGTTATAGATAAGTATTTGAAAATTACATTTATAAGCACTAAGTCCCAATGCCTTTTGAGAATGCAAATGATTAGCAGTTCTGTAGTGCAAAACTATTTTTGTGTCCTATCCTCCCATATTCCAGCCTTTCCATTGACATAAGACCTACTTGTTCAGGTTCATCAATTTAGAAACCAGCAGAAGGTAGTTTCTCTGAATGGAAAATCTTCTATAATTATTTATATTAATGCCACTTTCACCTGTAGACATTTTCCTAAGTCTTGTAACCAACAGCATTTGTCAGACTATCGGGTGATTTTAGTTTCACAAAGGGAAACAGCAAAACAGAAAGGTCCCAGAGTGTGTTACATTTGCCTTCAGAGTGTATTTGCTTTGACACAGGGGTCCACTCCCCCAGCCCAGCTTGTGCAGCCTCTTACAAAGCCTACACACGCTGTACACACTGGCCAGCCACACGCCTGGCTCAGTCAGTGGGCCCAGCACAAGCACCACGTGTGGGAGTGGATGCACACTGGCAGATCCAGCTCCCACACACCATTCAGCTTCTTCAGCTGAGCATACTGAACCAGGCAATTTGCATCCACGTTGCCTATGAGCTTCCATCTTAAAGAATGCTGACTGAGTGGACACCTTGACAAAGACACCTGTCCTTTAAATATACAAGGTGGGGCCACATGTAAGATGCACCCTTCATTTTGCTTATTTCCATAGAAGCCTCGCTGCATCTGCTTCTTCAGAAAATGGTTATTGAGGCCAAGCATCTGGCTGACAAAGCCATGACCCAGAATAAATTATTCTTTCCAAAATACAGACACAGGTGTTATCAACAGCTAAAATAGCACAGTTGATGCCCGGTCCTCTGAAACAGATTTGTCCATCAATAAGATTGAACTACCACACAGCCTTACTTTCATTAAATTTCCAGTTCCTTTCCATTTGAATTTTAGGTATGAACTAATACATTAGTCCTGCCACTTCCTGCACTATTCTCTAAGCTGTCTTTTTGAAATGCAGGGGAGGCCAATACCAGAGACAGATGAGGAGAAATAGGAGTCTGACAGCATGACAGACACTTAGTACCAGCATGACTGATGGGAACACTGGGTTGAGCCACAGAGCTATTAAGACTGGAAAAGACCTCCCTATGTGGGTCATCTAGTCCACACTGCTGCCTTAAGCAGACACAATTATATCAGGGTGCTTAGGACTCTGTCCAGTCAAGTTACAAATATCAAGAATGGAGATTCCACAGCCTCCCCATGCAGTGTGTGCCAATGTTTTAGTCCTCTTGTGATTTTTTCCCCTAACATATTACTTTTTTTTTTTAGAACTTGTTCCTGTTGCCTCCTGTCCTATCACAGTGCACAGAGCTTTGTTTTACTATGAATCATCCAATTAGACAGTGCTAAACAGCAACAACACCTCTTCTCAGCCTTTTCTTCCAAAGACCAAATACAACCTGTTCTATCCTTTTCATAGACTGTGGGCTCTCCAGGACCAAGGCCTCATGCTGATACCTGACTGGATTCACCCACACATCTACAAGGCAGCTGTGGTAGCACTCTTGCACGTTACAGTATCTCATCCCTGGATTGGAGACCCCTGGGCATGGTGCAATTATGAAGCACATCCATGGACTAACTGCCAGCTATGTCCTTCCTTTGCACTGGCTCCTGCAGAAGAGTGGCAGTGGTGACAATCGGCCAATGCAGAAGCCATCACAATGATGACAGAAGGATAAGGGGTGAAAAAGCAAAGTAGCTTTCTATGCTATGAAAGTTCACAAAACCCTGTAATCTTGTTCTTTCAAGGGAAGATATTCCAAAGCAACTCAAAAGGCAGCTTTGTGACTTTCAAGCTCCTACTCTTCATGGGAGAATCTGGAAAGAACCTGAATGACCAGACTGCAACTCTGAAAACACTCCTATAAGCTGAACATGACTATGAAAGATGCCCAATAACCATTATTCTTTCTGACTACTCCCTCCAGATGTATATACATAATTTCTTGGGGCATATTCCTGCATCTACCATATTTTGTCACAAAAATGAATTCTAAAGCAACCAATTAACTTGAAGTGTTGAGTATCATGTTGCTAAGTACATGAATTTCCAATTCAATACCTGGCATGGCTTCCTTTGTCCAACAGATTACTAAAATCACACCTTTGAACTGAAAGGTGAGAAGGGCGGTATACATATATATATATTTAAACAGGACAGGACAATTACACAGTAGTCAATGGTCTGAATCAACACTGGTATCTCTGTTACAATATCACAATACTGACATTCAATGTTTACTTTTACATTAAAAATCCTTACGTGAAACAAGAAGCTAGTGTGGTTTCTACATTACCTTGGGGAGAGGCAGGAGTTCATCATATATTTGAGACATAACATTGATGTAGTACATTTTTCAAATAAGATTTCAGAAGCCCAAGAAAAAATAAACTAAAATTCAAAATGTATTAAGGAAAATTTGTGCAATTCAACTGAAAGTGCATTAATTAGTATACCTCAGTTGTTCAAAAAATAGCATTACTATCATAGTTGTTCTAAAATTGAAAATTCACTACAAAAATTAATAAACGCATAAATAACTTCATCGCTGACACTTTTTTCAGGTTTATAAAATCCAGATGAAGAAAGGTCTTAAGATCTTGTGTCATTTGTTCTGTCAGTAAACTGATTTATACAAAAAAGGACATCTTTGGATAAATCAGCTATCAAGGTTTTAGTAGCCTGTTCAATTCTGTCTTATACCCATTAAGAACTCATTTCAGTTTAAGACAGCAAAGTGAAAACTGTTTCTCCTTTCTTTCAAATACTCCTTTCTTGTTTTATAACACCAATATATGAGATTTGCACTGAAGAACTCTTAGCTGCAACTTGTTTCTGTCCAATGAACCCATACCATGACTTGTGCTTAGCAAGTATTATTGCACTGCTGCAGTTACACAAGTTATTTCAGTTGGGAGTTCTCACCAAGAAAGTCATGCAATGTGGTCTCCTTTCGTACTTCTGACAGAGAGGATTCGACACTGGTTTTAAAATTAGAGGAATATGATTCAGAAAACACATTTCAGTTCAGAACTAAGTTGCCTCTGAGGTTAAAAGAAAATATTAAAAATCCTACTAGTCTTGAAGAGCTGATCAGTTGGATAGCTCTATAAAGCTCCCAGGACCATTAAAGGAGAAGTCACTTTAAGAAACGCAAGTACACAGAGTACCCTTGATGATGCTCCCAAATAGTTTGAACCATTATGATTTTATTTTGTTGTGGATTTCTCTGTTTTTTAATGGTAAGCCCACAAATCTATTTCCTTGCTTATAATTTTATAAAAGCTGTTTTTTATCAGAATTGATTAGCAAAGAGAATGTAAATCTCCTTTCTTTCCAGTTAGAAGACTTTCATATTTAAATTTTCTCTAAAGAAATTTTACTAACACAGAAGCTCTGGGATAAAAAAATTAATTTTATGGTTATAAAAGACAACAGGGGAATTGAAAAACCTCTTTGGAGTTCAGTCACAAAAAGGAAAGATTCAATTACTTTGAAAATCTTTAGAACCACAAGACAGAAATATTACAAGTGATGAGCCAGACTGGGGGTCATCATCAACTGTAATCCCAAATGGCATTTATTCCACAGCTTGTGTTATTATTAATTTAGAAACATAATGAACAGCAAGTCACTAAAAATATAAGGAGATAACTGCACTTAAGTAAGCTCTCTCATAATTATTCATTAATTGAATAAAAGTAAATGTTAACCACAGTAATATTCTCATTGTCTAGCGTTCAGTGCCAAAACTGAACTTGGTAGGAAATTACAGTTTCTGAATAAGTCTATTTATATAAGATCCCTAATAGCAATATATTATTATAGGACAAATATGCAAATAACAGTGCTTAAAGTACATTTTAATTCCATAAAGGTTAATAAATATATAACAAATTACTTTGATGATATTTAAAGTTAACTATATTTTGACAGAAAGAATCTAACTCACACTATTTTACTCACCACTGTTCTATTAATTTCAGTCATATATACTATACAAATAGGAGCTACATGAAGTTGTTTATGTGCACACTCCAAAATGGGTGTCTGGTATCAGCATTAAAACAAAACCAAATTATTAACAGGCAGCCACTTCTTTTGAATATTGATTTGAATTATTGCTAGCACATACACTTATGAAAGTGTACAAAATGAAACAAACATTTTGAAATCAAACTTCTACAATCTACTGATTCCTTTGAAGTGATTTGTAGTTGGACACACAACCTACGTTGAAATGTAAACAAATTTATCTTTTGGGGAGATAAACCCCCCCTAAAGATAAAGATGATCACCTAAAATTGCCTTGAAAACACTCCTACAGAAATTATTAAGAGCAAAGTACTTGTTTATCATTCCTTGTTAAAACACTACCTTTCATAACTGAATTCTCTGTTTATTGTTGAAATACATTCAACATATATAAAAAAACTCTTTATGTTGAATTACTTTTTCCACTTAGAGTCTTCACTATCTTAAATGACCTATTATTTCTTTTCATGATCCTACTTGTTACATCCAAACAGTACTTCTTCGTTACTTTTCCAGATGCTGCATGTCTGTGTGTGCAAACTGTGAAACTTAGCCCCAGATATCTGAGGCTGTAATAATACTGTAAATATTAAATGCAGCAATATGCTGCCATAATACTGCAAAAAGGCCACAGATGTAGTAGTTAACACGCAATATATATGAATACACTACGATAAAATACTTTAAACTATATGTGCAATGATGACTGATTTGATGGTATATCATGACTCAAAATTGATAACTTAACAAACAAGATCAATGTTGGTATTTCATTTCTTTATCTATTGTTCAATGCTTGTAATCACTGCATCTTGAACTTTACTGATCAATAAACCATCAATAAAACTGAATTCTCCTTTGTATGGAACAAAATTCGAT
>WEIU01011751.1:15202-35935 GCA_013389925.1 Aegithalos caudatus
TCGATTTCAGCTACATAGAGAAAACAGAACAATAACTCAAAGAACATCACAGTGCTGTCAATTAATGCACTGTATTCTAGGAATCATTTAAAGGATTACCCTAGGCTATTTAATTAGTCCATTAATAACTAGTGATTTATCTGTTATAAATTGATTTCTCCCCTCCACACTTAACTGATCTTGCCATTGATCTGTCATTCTGCCCTCAAACGATTTCAAATTAAGTTTTCACTGCTACAAGTCTTAGTACAGAATTTCAAGACACTCAACCTAAAAAAAGTGTCCTAGGATTCACTACACCTAAGTCTCTGAATGAAGGAATACTAGTAACTAGGAAAACACTATACAGAGCGAATGTGACATCTGTATCATGGCACATGAGCTCTCTTCCTTAGGTGACCATTTTGAATTGTGTAATAAAACAACAGGTTTTGTTAACAACAGATAGTCTTAAGATTCTCTATGCTGCTTCACCTCGGGTGCTGTAATTGCTCTTCTTAGAGGAACACAGTAGTAAGAACATTTTAGGTGGTAAATACTGCGTTATGTTCTGCAGTAGTCAGTGAGCAAACAAAACAATCCACCTCCATTGAACACTATGGGTTTTTTGTTTGTTTTTTTCAAGTCTAATATGAACCAACAGGAAAACTGAGGAGGATTTCAGTTCTGTAATGTGCTGGATTAAACACTGAGATGCTGGGCACTCTCAAATGCCATGTATTCAAAGGGAACTAATGACATTGCTCATTTTACATGGCTTAGTCTGACTGGGGTTTAAAAATAGATTAATTTTCAGATTAAATATATCTTCCTGCTAAAGAGGTAATGTAGAATTGTATTTGCACAACTTAGGCCACTCGGTGTACCAGCCAAACTGCATATAGATAACAAGCCACCTGCAGTCTTGTTTTTAAGGGTCTCAGGAAACCTTCAAGGCTACGTGGAAAAGAAGGGGATGAAAACAGGACAAAAATAAGACTGAGACCCTGAGAAACTGTGGTCAAAGTATGCAAAACTCAAAAAGAGGACACAGAACATGGGTGCCTGGAAGGGTCTGTGCCTACCCCCTGAACTGGCAACTCTACCAATGAAGAGACACCTGCACGGGTGGACAGTAGTGCTAAACTGGAACTGGGGTCTAAATGCAAACAATAAAGGGACTCCTGCTCAATCATATTGGTTGTATTAGTCAGCTGTCCAATTTCTCCCTGCTGCAAGGTAAGAAATTTTAAGTTTTCCAAGTTAAAACTGGAAAAACAACCAAAAATGAGTCAAGTGACACACTGCTGTTTTCACAAACTAATCAAATAAATATTCCCAATGCTATCTGCTATAAGACACTCATAAGACATTACTTCACTTCTACCTTTATTCAATAAGCTAAGTAGGATTATTTTAAGAGATTTTAATATTTTACTAAGCTTCATCTGTCTCTATTATTTCCCCTATTTAATTCACAAAATAGCTATTACCTTTCTCTTCACAATTATATCAGTACTCTAAAGCTACCTCTATCACCTTCATTTTTAAATATTAAACCAGTCATTCCCACTCTTTGCAATATTACACACTCCTGTTTTGCAGGAAAATAGTTAAGGTTATCTATGCCCAAACTGCAGAAAAGGGATTTTAACTTGCTGTATTTGCTGCTGATCATAAATCAAGCTAATGAAAACCTGAAGGTTATAATAATTATACATGAACCTTGATTGATAGATATAACATTGCTTAATTTCCCAAGGTTTTGGTATGAAATTCAGAAGCACAAACTATGGGATGCTAAATCCCTCTTCTTGATTGTTTATACTGAATATTCATTTTCATAGGAGTCAACTTATACATTGGGAAACACTAATAGCTTGTCATATTTGATGTTTCTACACTTCTAGAAATTTTCTCCAAAATTTCATTGCCTTCTTTTTTTTTCCTCTTTGACATCACTCTTTACTTAACTGCCCTGGTGCCACTTCTTACACAGAATAGTTCCCCCAGTCAATGCTTTATCTATAGACAAATTAGATAAATACAAATAAAAATTGCTACCAACGCCTAGTACATAAAAGTTCAGCTTCAAACTTTGGCTCAGAAAAACCCTAAACCACAAAAGAGAGAAACACTGAGGAATAATTTATCCCTGAATATCTGTCTTGTTCATAAGTCCTTCCAAAATGATGTGCAGCTGTAGCCTGTCCTGAAATAAGCGAACTTCTGTGGAAAGGGGCATGGGAGCAGGACTGATAACGTAACTACAGTGGATTAAGACTCAAAAATGGGACATTGGGAAGAATGCCCTCAAAGTCTTCACTGACTGCTGAAGACTCTATCAAACTTAACTATTAACACTGGAAAATGTGGCTGGTGTTACACTCATCAAATATTTTCTCCTCTCATACCAAAACTCCAGACCTATGGACACAAAACTCTTTCTGAAATTCTGCAAATTAGAGGACATGTCTCTAAATTGCTCTGATAAGATTTAAAGTAGCTATTAGCTATTTAGTTAATAAACTTGATTAATTTATCAAAGAAAATGACTACTGAACGTAGAAGAATAGTGCAGCTTTCCATCAATGCCATGATTTTCTGCATTTTTATCATATGAGGTATTTCTATTTCTAAATAAAAAGGCAAAATGGGCAACACAGTATGTTTGCAGTGTATTGCATCATGCTGGGATTATTAAAAAAAGAGAAAGAAAACAGATGGAAATGGCTTTAAAAGTATTAATATCACATTTAAAAGGACAACTACAACAATGTTCAAATATCAGTTTGCCAAAAATTGTGGTGGCAGAATGAATCTTAGTCAGCCCCATCTTCTTAGTGCACTTAGTAAAAGTTGTCTTCTACTGCCCATACTGAAACCCATGACCTGAATTTCCAAGTGTCCTTTATCAGAGAACAACAGTGAAACCAATTTCACTGACAGTGTTGTTGAAGATCTATAGACCAAGACAATTACTCAGAAGAGAAGTTGTATTGAAAGCCCTCATATAAAACCATTTTCAATATTTGTTTCCAGTTTTAGCAAATTATGATTCATTTTCAACTACTTTTTTGACCTATGCAATTAAACTACTTCTAAGTAGAATAATGTGATCATGTAGGAATTTATGTTAAAATCATCTATCAATGCACAGTGACTACACTCCAAAAAGCTACGTGGGTATTTACAATAACCTAATAAATTAGTATTTTGGAAATACAGTTGTAACTGCTCAGGATAGTTCAGAGCTCTTAAAAATCTTTTTTCCCCTCCATTTTATTTATACTCCTAAATCTAAGCTATATTACTTTTTATACTGAGACTGTCAGAAATCATATCCTATCCTAGCATTAAATTATGTGGTATACATTCTTGTTCTTAATAACTTATAAAAAATAGGCCACTGTGCTGTAAATTGAAGTACTTGATACCTGAAATAACCTGCATGTCTCAATTCAACACCTGTTAGATGAAGCATCCACACTTTACAAGCAACTAGACAGGTGGGTTAAATTACAGCACTAACATGCACTTAGTGCTGTAGGTTTCTGAAGAGAGCTCTACAGGTGCAATGCAGATGTACAAAGGAGGCAAAATGAGCACTGGCTGAGACAAGACTGCTGGAGCAAAGAAGTAAATCCCCACAGAAGTAGCAAAAGAACCTAAGAATCACAAGACAAGAGATTAGAGAAAGGGGATCCACAGAGAACAGCCTTACAGGATTATCAAATATGGTAGAAATTAGTGAGTAGAGAAAGCAAACGTATGTAAGAGGAAGATCTGGCAATAGAAAGTATTGCAACGAGGAAGGGGGAAAGAGATACCAGAAAATATTCAAGGATTAGTGGGCCCAGGGAGAAAGGAGAAAGTAAGCAAGCAAGCATCCATGCAAACCAAAAGAAAGCAAAATTAAAGGACAAGAAAAGCACAAAGAACTTAAGATCGGAGGGCATGCACTGGCACAAAAAGTAAAGAAAGAAACATTCTATCTATTGACAGCTTAAGTCCTTAAGAGCTTTAGTTACACAGCTTTAAACATATCTCTGCTTACTGTGAATACAAGCGGATGGCAATCCCAGAAGTTCTTGTCTGCTGCACCAGAAATGTTTCTGTCCTACAGCACAATCAATAAAAATCAATTGCCTGATAATTGCTTTGCATCAAACTAAATTATGGAGGGCTACAGAGCTGAGAGGATTGGAAAGGAGATGTGGAGCCTTTCACCTCTGGGTCACTGCTACAAACACAATGCAAGTCAATAATGACTACAAGTTGTTACTTTTGTGTTAGTAAAACACCTGATTTTAAGCTCTACTAAACCACACCTTTGCTGCTTTATAACCTCAGAACTTTGTTTTGCCAATCCCTGAACAAAACTGGATGAAGCTTACAATACCTTCATGTGACCTTTGGGCTGCCTGTGATTATAATCGACATAATTCTTTATCCTTCAATGGATTACAACCCAAACCCAAAGAGTCTGGTTATTTTCGAAGCCAGTTTGAAAAATTAAAGAAGATTACAAGTTAGATTTAAATTATTTATCAAGACCCCAAAAATCACATAAAGCATTTCTTCTTTTAGCCAGGATCATAAACACTCAAGAAATAATTTTGAGCATTTTGATTCTCACAAAACACCCAAAACTAAAAAAGAAACCAAATCAAATCCTTGCCTCTCCCACTAAAAAAACAACAAGACAATCCAAAACATCACTAAGTTTTGCATGCCCCTTGAGAAGTTAAAGCAAAAGGAAGATAATACAACTTTCTGAAAACACTAGCTGATGTTACATCGAAGATAACTGCTTTTATAATGAAAGTGAACACTACCTTTGATGCTGCTGACAACTAAACCTGCAAACACAGGCATCCTTGAAGCCACTTCTCTGGTAGTGGCACTCTGACTTTTACTAAAATGCATCCTGTTTTCCAAAATCTACATTTTTTTCCATTATATTCAGGAAAATATTATTATTACTGTTATTATTAACTTATGCATTTTCAACTCCAGACTCAACTTCATTTGTAATTTAAGGTTCAGCAGTCAAATACTTTTACTCAGTTCTTATCAACTCTCTGATATTCATGACTATCTCTAGCATAATTAGCAGATTGATGTGAACAGCCACATGCAGATGAATCTGCTGCAGGAATTGGAAAACGACTGAGTTTGCACGTTCAGAAGTTCCACAGAGAACATGAATTCTTTTTCCCTGCAATTTTATTTTTACAGTTTATTGTTCTAAGAATTGGACAGCAATTAAGTACCTTTATAAGGGCCATGGTAATTGGAGCAGGAGTGAGGGAGGAGGTTCCATTTGCCAAAGAAAAAAAAAAATTCTTTGTTTCTTTTTCCCTTTTTCTTCCTTTATCCTGGCAGTAAAGAATGCACACCAGCTCCTCTGTGGTCAGTCAGGCACTTCATTAAACAATAAATCAAAAAAACCCACACCAGTATAATATCCTTCAGTTAGTATTTACTCAAATATACCAAATATCTGTTTTCTAGGAAGCAAAACAGCATGCTTAGTATTTTCAATGAGGCAGACAAGTTATAAATAAAGGACCACATTATAAAAAACTGTCTATCTGTAGCTTCATGCTACAAACACTCTGGTTTATATACCATATGTATTTATGGAAGTGCTACTCTCCCTACACTGCAGGAGAAGACTGTCTTTTGGTTAGGACATGAGGAATTGAGCTAATTAAAAGGGAAAAAAATATGTAAACTTTTTCTTAAAATGACCATCAGAGTCTCAGTGCAGTTCATGTGGCACACTTATAAACCCTTTAAAACAGACTGCAGACCATCACAGGGGTAAGAAGTGGCAGTATCACAAGCAGGTACCTTCCATCACAAATCAGACCATAAGGAGCACCACCCTTTCTTCGAGAAGGTACAACCCTCACAGCTCAGTTTAAAAACTGTCCAAAACTGTGCTATGTGCTAAAAGTACACTGATACTTATTTTACTTCCGTCAGAGCAAACATAAGAGCACTTCTTTTATACAATGGTGTAGTCATCAGAGCACTCACCTGACTGCTGATTTCCAAGCCATAGTCATCCTGAAGCCACAACTTCTTTCTAGGAAAAAGCTCTAAGCTGTAGAGGACCAGGAAGAGGATTCATTCAGAGACTGGGTCGCTGCATGCCGCAGAGGGATCAGAGCCTACAATTTACACCGGCCTTAGCACTTAAAAGAAACTGTATCCATTACCTCGTGAACCTCCTACAGCTACAAATCCTCCCAGCTTCCCCATCCCAGCTTGGGACACATTTATGCAAACAGAGAATTACTTGCACGCAGTCTCTGTGGCTCTCAATTTGTGCTCTCTCACCACCCACACTGCCTGTGGGCAAGGCTCCTGTCCCACAGGTGGTTTGGATTTAAACTGATTCCAACTAATCAGAGCAGCTGTGTTCAGGCCCTGACCAAGAAGCTCAATTAGTCCAGGAACTTAGGAAGAGGTAAGATACCTTCAAAAATGTATCCAACTTATGGTCTACCTACTCCATGTAAAATTTCCTATGGACAGTAAGGGGCTGTACTTATTGGAAATTATTGGTGAGTACTCTCCATTCTTAAGAGTTTATCTTTGCCACAAAAACCAATGCTATTATTCTATAACACAGCTTCATCATAGATAACCTCCAAACTAACGCAGGAAATAAATACTGCTTTATGAATCTTGATCTGAAAACTTGAATAAAATGCATTGCAACTTATACTGCTATGAAAAACATTGGTCTAATTTCTCATTATATTTGAAAGCTTTATTGTTTACACTTGGTTTACTACACAGTTTTTCCTCTAGCAGAGTAACTACTGAAATAATTTTTCAGCAATCTTTGAAACAATTTGTCATGATTTTTTAAACATACCTTTTATTGGCATAAAGCAGTTTGATTTTGGCTTGATTTATAATGCATTGTGTATTATTTTTCTAGCCCAGCCCTTAAAAAGCTGTTTCCATTCACAAGTACATTGAAAAGAACAAAAAACTTATACATAAAAAGTAATGTGCCACCATAATTTGAAAATATTCACCTCATTCACGTTCACCTGCCTCCACTAAAAAATTTATAACACATCTAAACCAGAAATTGATAAATTCATCAGTGACTGTGACATTTTGATCATAATCAATAATATAATTTTACCCCTTAAATGGGTTTTCAATTAAAGTACTTTTTTTTTCAAAGTAATTTTATTTTTATCATAAAAATAGTTTCTCTACAGACTAACAGCATTAACTCATTTCATACCTGGTGCTGTGTTGTAAAGGACAATTACCTGCACAGCCGAACAGTGATAATACTATACTTAATGAAAGAAATATAAAATTTATTGTGCTGTTTCACAGGTTAAATATTACAAAGTAAAATATTTCTTTGATAAATAAGTACAAGTGTAAAGATCAAGCACTGTTACAGAAGTTTAGAAGTTCAGTATCCAGCAATGAAGAATCTAAAGACAGCAAGAGAACATCATTGTTAGGAATTCAGGCTGGCTTGGCTCTCACAAATTCACCTCTGAACTTTCTCTTAGGTCTCAAGAAAACCCAGGACAAGACAGCCCAGTATCTTCCACAGAAAGTTAGCTGTAGAAGATTTCTTGGATGGAAGAGTCTGCCAGGAGCAGCAGAAATGGAGCAGACCCTCACTGTGGGCCTGATATATCTGGGTCTGAGAGATTTCAGCCTGCTAGCAGCTGCTAACCTCTTCCCAAGAGAAAATTTCTCAAGAAAGCTTCTTCTCAAAACAATCTTGGCAAACAACTATCCTTTCCCAAAACAATCTTTCTCCCAGTGGTGTTTTGCTGTTTCTCTAGTCTAACCAACGGGATTAGAGAGGTGTCATTCCTATTCACCAATCATGTTAAGTCTGTATCAGAACACCTTATAAAAGGTAGTAGGAATTAGGCAATAAAGCTTTTTTCTATGCTCTTTGCCCTCTGAAATATTTGGAGTCTTTCATCTTTTATTCGTGTCGTACAACAACACCCTCACCAGTCTCTCATCAGATGATATTAAATGACACTATCAGGATTTCCTTTAAGTTTTATTTCTCTGGAAGCTTGGTCCTTACCAGGCCAGGGACTTGCTGTAGGGAGCAACGGTAGGGAATGTTTTGAAGGAAAAGGACTTTTTTTTAATGCTATACAGCAAGACCTTTTAGATAAAAGAAATAGAAACAAAATTTAATAGCGTGGAATAAGATGAATGAGCAAATATATATAAAATCATGCTAAACCAGAGGGGTCTCTGGTCCATTGAACAAAACTCCTTCTGTAGAAAGTGAATTAAATCAAGTGGTGTGATCTGATTATCTTCAAGGATTATTTGTCATGGGCACACTACTGGTTCAGGTAGGAACAGACTGTTACCCTTCAACTAAGTGGCAGTTATTGATCTTTGCTGGCACAGCCTCATTGTTACATAGCTTCACTGTTATGGAGAGGCTGCTGGCTCAATGTCTGTCAGTCTGGCAAATACAAGTAGCCCTTCCCTAGGAAAGATAAAAGGAGGGAATTTCAGGGTTTTTCATCCTTTACAGAGCTCTACTGCTCAGAAGCCAGAAAGTGTATTTTGTCTATGGCAATTAACTAAATCTTGAACTTCACACATTTTTTATGTGTGACAATATGTATACCTAGAAATATGTATACCTAGAAATAGGGAGAAAATTTTAGCACTAGTTAGCAATGGAGATACAACTTCACCCAGACCCGTCGTTCTGTAACAGGACAGAGCCCTCAGAGGAAGGAGAGGGTGCTTACAGGAAATTATGGGGAACTCTTTGAAACCCTCTGAGTTTTGGTGTCAATTATGAGAACTTTCTTAATGGAATGGAAAAACAATGCAGAGAATTTGAAAAGAAACAAAAAAGGGTTCTGTAGCTTTAAGAATAGACAAAAGCCCTACACTCTTGTTCAGGGAACTGCTTTACATAAATCTTCAGGACATCTCTGAGAGGCAGTATCCTGGACAGAAATCAGATAGCTATTTCTCAGGCTAAAGTATCCAGCTTGTTTCGAGGCAAATCTCAAGACAAATACACCAAGAGCTATAAATCAGAGAACTATACCAGACGCAAGCAAAAAAAGACTCTACAGAAGCTGAGGAACAAGTACATGATCCCACTGCTCTTTCCACTGCTTTTGTCAAAAAATGTTTGCTAGTTTCACAGCTCTCCATATAATTTGAAAACTGAAAGTTACAACTGGTAGGTAGTCTTGGAAATTTCACTCCAGGCTTTCGGGTGGGAGGAAGCTGTAGCTTAGAATCAATCAACTTATGTTTGTTTATATTTGGAAGCTGGTCCCGAAAAGCTTTTTTACACAGGAAACTCCTCTTCCCACGGTAAACAGGCAAATAGGTATGAATGCAGTCATAAGTTATCACTGCAGAACAGCAAGCACACGAATGTTGATCAATTAAAGTAGAGTGAAATCTTGGTTTTTGTCCCCGTTAGTGGCGCAGGTTATTTCCCGGGATTCACCATTCTGTTACACATCCACCTAGGCTCTTTGGCACTGTGGATTTAAGCCCCAGCTGGGAGATCCGAAGGTACAATGACATGGGAGTGAGTTTGTGAGGCTCAGTGGATGTGGCACGGGAGTCGGGCTCCTCGGAGCGGAGTGACAGCAGGGGCTCTCCAGGGGTGTTACAAACCGCGCCTTATCCCGGACCGCCACCCCGGGAACGCGCTCTGGACGGACTCAAGGAGAAGAGCGGACGGCAGCAGCCAGAGTTTGAGCTGTTTCCTTCCGATCTCTCCCAGCAGGTGTCACTACGACGTAGCATTGCTATAAAATCTTATAACGGCGAACATTAAAGGAGAGGGCTCCTTTTTCCCCCCAACTGGCAAAGTACCTCTGTAGACTAATTATGTAAAACCTGAATAGTCGGCAAAAGTGAGCTTTGTGCTGAGAGGTTGGGGAAAACTGTTAGCTGTGTGTCATTTCCACTTCCATACAGCTGATTTTCTTCTTATAAACTGTTATACCTCTGAAAGAAATATCTTTAATGAAGTGGTTAATTTAATGCAATGCTCAGCATTCTCTTCTTAAAAGTAATGTACACAGATGGCTGTATTCCAAACTCTATTCATCTATCTCAAATTGTTACAAAATGGCTGTTGAATTCTATTCTTTAGAGAGATAAAATATATTTCTAATAAACAACAAAATTTTCTAGCAGCTGGTTCTGAAAATTAAGAAAAAGCCAAACCAACACAATGAGGAAAAAAAGGATTTCCAAAGCAGTCTCCATGCAGACTCTGACTGTCCTACCACCCAGCGATCCTGCAGGCATTCAGACACCTCACTGTAATGTCTCAAAAATCAATAGCAATTTATTCTCTCTTTGGACCCCAAGCAACAAAAGTAAATAATACTGTCACCTGCGGTCTGCCTTCAGAACACGGCCACAAAACAGTCTTGCTACTATACCACAACCCTCCAGGGCTCTTTATCTATGCTGGCTTTGCAGATTGTATTGGCTTTCACAAGGGAGAAACACACAAGACAGCAACACAAAGGGGTCAAGTTCCTGTACTGAGACCACCCAGGCTGCTGAGCTGGAATTAAGAAAAAGGTTTGGCACCTGTCTTATTTCAGTATCAACTACATTAATTTTATTAAAAGGGAAAAAGAAAAGAAAAAATAAAAGAAACCCCAAACCAAATAAGAAACATTAGAATTCTATTTTTCTGATGCAATAAAAGGGAAATCCTAGAGGAAAAAGGAACTTCAAACATTTGCATCATTTAAAGGTACTTCCTAAATTAATTTCTTAAAATTTGGAGGCTTTGAAATTCACATTCCTTACAATGCTACTGAACTTATGTCAGAATACTCAGAGTGATCCAGAATATTGACAGATTCTTTTCAAAACCATCATAATTTGTAACCAATATTAAGGAATCATTTCCCATCTCATTATAAGACAACCAGTTTAACTGCTCACAGCAGGAGGTGTATCACCATCACAGGGAGCTTACAAAATTTCAAACACTTGATAGGAAGATATGCTCACCTAACTTCTAGTGACCCTGTGTATGTATGTACAAAGGACTCTTGTCTTTCCAAAGAACATTATTTAAACATGCTTGTATCTTTGCATATTAAATTGTCTTCATTGCTGCATGGTGTGTAAAGCCTATAGGGCATAGAAATTCTCACCATCACCACCAATTCTATTTCTTCTTAGAAATACAGATTGTTGTGGGTTCACATATAATAAGTTCAGGATGCATCACTAGCTCATACAGGTATCACATCCTGATTTAAAGCAGTCCATCCTTTCTTTTGTGGCTGTTTATATCAATGAGCACAAAGCCAGGGCATAGGCTGAATGCAAAGCAGGAAGTGGAGGTTAAGAGAAAAAAATTGAACTTCTATTCCAATTTTCAACATGGACAGTAATTCCATGAAGTAATTTCCCACTCTAAAATGATAAATGCCTAAACTTAAAAGTACAATACAAATATCTGTATTTAAAGGGTCTCATCAGAACTGTCATTTAAAGCCAGGCCAGAATTGTTATTTCTTCCAATAGGGAAAAATCAGCAAAGAAAATGGAAAATTACAAATGTTTGTAGATTAATATCTTAGGAGAAAGAAAAATCTACATGGATTTTACAAGACCATATGAGAAGAAAGGAGATGATACTAAGACTAGTCATTTACACAGGATATAAACACTTCTTTAATCAAAGGCATTCTGACCCAATGTTACAAGAAATTCTGGTAAACATTAGAAGATTAATGTATTAATTATTTTAGAAATCACGTGCAAAAATGCAGAAAATGCATTAGCCACTAATGTCAAAGAATAGCAATACAATAAATGGAATTTTATATTGAGTCATAAACTGAATGAAAAGGGAAAAAGGCTACCAAGATTTAATCAGTTCCTTCTACTATAAGCCACAGTCACAATGAATGGAAAGTCTACCAATCTAAGAACCAAAGTTAGGGTAGAGCAAAGACCACCTCAACAGTAGATTATTCTTCAATTATTTCATTAAAAACTGTAGAACTTTTAAATGAATATTTAATAAGCATATAAGTATCTGAAGTCAGACTGCTAGCATGGCAGGATACTCATTCAATCCTTACTAGCCCCTTATTAAAAAAAAAAACAAAAAACAAAAACAAAAAAAACCCAGCAAACCTTACAGGTTAAAAAGTTATTTTTATCTTTAATTTTCAAGAGCTAAATAGGATATGACTCAACAAAGCAACAGTAAAAATCAGGAGTGCTTCTCTCCTGTTCCATTTGTATCTCCCAAGGAGAGCATTTAATTTAGTTTACTATTTACTCATTTTACATTTGCAATTCTCTGCAGGTGTCTGGAAATCCAGTGCTAACTACACCTAGTACTAAAACAAAACAGAACACAAAATAGAAATTTCTGAAACAGGCTTAAATAATTCCAGAAATTCTTCTGTGGCTTTGAAGCATCTCCCAGAAAAGCTCTGACAAGTGATACAGGATTCTGTTGTGTTTACAGGAACAACTCCTAGCTTGCCTCAGAAGCAGAGTGGCCAGTATTCCAGTCAAGGGAGATGATTCTCCCCACCTACTTCACTCTGATGAGATCCCTCCTGGAGTACTGCATCCAGTTTCTGGGGTTTCCAACACTGGAAGAATGTGACCTGCTGGATCAAGTCCAGAAGACAGCCATGAGGATGATTAAAGGGCTGGAGCATCTCTCCCAGGAGGACAGGCTGAGAGAGTTGGAAATGTTCAGACTGGAAAAGAGAAGGCTCCAGGGAAACTTTACAGCACCTTCTGTTATCTAAAGGGGCCTACAAGAGAGATGGAGGGTCACTTTTTATAGGAGTGTGTAGTGACAGGACAAGGGGGAATAGCTTTAAACTGAAAGAGGGCAGTGTTAGGTTAGGCCCTAGGAAGAAATCCTTCATTATGCGAGCTGTGAGGCACTGGAACACATTGCCCAGTTAGAGGAGCTAAACTCACCACAACTAGAACAGAGGGAAAATATGATCACCTGAATCAGCTCAGCACTGAGGGTGAGAGTACTGGCATGCAAAACATGCTAGGAGAGATGATTTAGCTGTTTTTTTTTTTTTTATTTTGCCTTCCCATTTGAACAAGTTAGCTATATTGTGAAACTGCAAACTGATTTGTAGACCAAATCAAGTAACATGAATGCTCAGTGACTCTAATACAAGTACTGACATTACTAAATAAAATTAGATATTTTGTTGACTTTATGAAAAAAATTAAGTTAACATGCACAAGACAACTTTGAGTTAAAAACTGGAAAGATATTTATAAATTTTGCTAATGTCATGGTGAAAGCAATACATTAACCATCATGTGTTATAAACTTTAAACTACGGGTCTGTCACTCTCACTTCAGTGCCTGGTAAAGTTATAGATGCTGAAGGTATTGACAAACATCTGGAGGACAATGCAGTCATTGGTCACAGCCAGCACAGCTTCACAAGAGCAAAGTCCTGTTTATCAAACATGATTTGCTTTTATGATCACACCTATCTGACCAGGGGAATTCAGTAATCTTTTATCTCAGTAAAGTTTTGATACTCTCTCATACAGGATCCTTCTGGACAAAATGTCCAGCACACAGCTGGATAAACACGCCATGGGATGGATGAGCAACTGGCTCATGGGTCAGGTGTAGCCATGCATCTACACAACTTGGAATCCAAAGTGCTCCAGCCAAACTACCACCTGTAGGTATTCGTTATTGTTATCAGAACCCTCAGGAACTTGTCAAGGTTACTGAGAAAAACGGGGCTAAAATAAGAAAAGAGCCTGAGAAATAGAATACCAGGAATGCAAGACCTAGATAAAGGAGGCCCACAGACTGATAATCTGGGACGAATCATGTTTCCTAGAGAGGGGTGCTGGATGGATGGACAAGACAGAGAATCCAATCAAATAATGACGAACGTGTGAACAAGCAGCCTTAGAATCTGTAACTGTAGCTTAATGTAAACAATAAATTGGCTTCTGCTCAATCATATTGATTCTGTTATTCAATTGCCCATTCTTCCCTGCCTCAGGCACAAAGGGTTACAGTGAATGAATGGGGTGACATCAGACTGGGGACCTGTCACTAGGGTGTTACACAGCGTGCCACCCTCAGGCCTGTGCTCCTCAAAACCAGCATAAATGACTTGGACACAGGACTGGGAGGGAAACAGAGCAAGTTCACAGAGGATACAAAACTGGGAGGAGCTACTGAATCCCTTGAAGGTAGGGAGGACCTGCAGACAGACCTTGACAAATCAGAGAGCTGGGCAATCACCAACCACATGAAATTCAACAAGGGAATGTGCCAAATTCTGCACCTGGGACAGCTAACCCTGGATGTACAGACAGGCTGGGGAATGAGATGCTGGAGAGCAGTGCCACAGGGAGGGACCTGAGGGTCCTAGTTGATGGCAAGTTGAACACGAGTCAGCAGTGCCCTGGCAGCCAGGAGGGCCAACCCTGTCCTGGGGGGCATCAGGCACAGCATGGCCAGCCAGGCAAGGGAGGGGATTGTCCTGCTCTGCTCTGAGCTGGGGCAGCCTCACCTCCACTGCTGGGGGTGTAGAAAAGACATTAAGCTCTAAGAGACTGTCCAGAGCATGGCAACTAGGATGGTGAAGGGCCTTGAGGGGAAGCCATGTGTGAGGAGCAGCTGAGGTCACTTGTTCTGCTCAGCCTGGAGGAGACTGAGGGGAGACCTCACTGCAGTTACAGCTTCTTGTGAGGGGAAGAGGAGGAGCAGGATCTCTTCTCAGTGGTGCCCAGTGACAGCACCCTAGGGAATGGCCTGAAGTTGTATCAGGGGAGGTTTAGGTTGAATATTAGGAAAAGGTTCTTCACCCAGAGGGTGCTTGGGCACTGGAACAGACTCGCCAGGGAAGTGGTCACAGCACCAAACCTGACAGAGCTCAAAAAGTGTTTGGACAACTCCTGTGGGCAAATGGTGTGACTCTTGGGGATGGTTCTGTGCAGGGCCAGGAGTTGGACTTCATGATCCCATCCAACTCAGCACGTTTTGTGATACACAGATAGATACACTCACACACATACACACGTATGTGTGCATGTGTGTGTATTTCTAATAATTAACTATCATCCTCTCTCCAAAACATTTGGAAAAAGGTTAACTCAGAGTCTTTGCTGACATAACCGTTCTCATTTGACTTGTATTCAGACAGGAATTTCTGTCACCACAAGGCAGGTAAGGCCTAGCCTAAAATTTAGAACCTTCTGTTTCTAAGAAACTAGAGTTAACAGGAATATTTAATAAGTTTGCAATGGATTAAGCCCTTCCCCTCTAAAGAAATCTCTACAAATTGTTTCGACTACTAAAAGCTACCCAAACAAACTAAGAATTAAGAAAGTGAACCATTTTAATCACTACTTTGCCAATACTGCCAATAAGGTTACTGCCAATGTGGCCATTTTTCTTTAGGATGCAAACAGAGATTGTTAAATATATATAGCATCTTAAAAGTTTGGGGAAACATTAGTTTGAAGGCTAATACTCCAAAACGAAGACTTACCAACTGAGGTCCCCTCAGCAAGGTGCAATGCATACGGAGAAACCAAAATTCTCTGCTTGTACTTTTGACACTGTTGGTGTTTATCCTTCTGAACAGCACTTCAGATGTCATTATACACTTCTGATAGTTTAAAACTACTTTTCTCTGCAGTTTGACACACAGCTCTCTAACTATTCCAGTAATAAAATGAGTTCACAACCAGAATTCTTACAGTAGGGGGAGGTTTTTCTATTTTTCAAATTTAAAAAAAGAAAATGTACTATCAAATCCGGCTACTTATGCCTCTCTTTGCATGACACTAAAATGATGCTTACAGGACAGATGTAGTTTTGTGGCTTTATGGCTGAGTAAAAGCAGGCTGCATATTGTAAGCAAGCTGTGTAGGACAGTTCATTATTTAGATTGCCTGTTGTTTCCTATTGAACGACCTTGATTCAATTCCTTTTCTCTTCTTTGGGTTTTAAATACACAGAAAGAAATATTCCAGTAAGGAAGTACTAAAAGAAAACAAAGCCAATTTCAAGGAGTGATGGACTGATTAGGCAAACATTCCAGTACCATGGTGTTTATCATTAAAGACTATATCCTATACCCCAATTTCAAATCAGATTTCAATAAGACACAACAAGGTAGGCACAGTCTGAGATACTTAATAAGGAGAAATTACAATGGCACATTGAATGTAAACTGAATGAGACAGAAGCTTTGCAGAAACAAACTAAAATTTATTTTAGGTCTGTCTTGGTATTATAGTAGAACAAACAAATATTAATATATCCATGTTTTTTAAAAATAGCTTTTCCTTCCTTTACTTGCTATCATATATACTTACCTACTCAAAAGCAGGTAACTATTTAAGTGATCCAGACTCCCATCAAAAAGTTTAGTAACAACCCATTTACAGTTAGAGACATTCTTACTATTCTTACAACTTAACATAAATGAGGAAATAAAGATGTTTACCTCTGTGCACCACGCTACCTTCAGAAAAAGTGTCACTGGTTGTAAAGTTCTACAGCCTATATTCATTTACATATTCAGCCCTGCATATTCTATTTAATTTTCTAGATTTGCCCTCATCAGAGTGTGAAGATGCTCCAATCAATTCCAAATTAATAGATTTTGTTTCAAATAAGCAGGCTATATTTTACCAATATATTATGAAGGCTAACCCAGACTGATTTTATTTGATGAAGCACACAAATTTCTTTGACCTCACTGTCTTGATTTCTCTAGGACCTTACTCTGAGGCTGTAACAGATTTGTTTCAGCAATGAGACAAAGGTACAATCTAATTCACTCTCAAGATTGTGAACGTGACTGTTCAAAGCACATATGTAATTATATTCTTTCCTTGCAACAACACACATTTTAGAAACACTTTAGTAGAAATCTATGATTTGATATGAACAGTTTTTTTCTTTAAAAGAAAATGAAATTTGTCTTTAAACACTGCTATTTTACAAATTTATTCAATTAAAACAACATTAACCTATTAAAATGCTTAATTTTAATGTGCTCTTTGCTTTTAATATACTCTTACACCAAATGTTACAGCAACTAAGAAGTTTCAGCAGTTTTCACCTCTTTGAAAATCTGAAAGTAGTTAATATTTGTATAGTTACAGAATTTACCCTCACTGAAATCAATACAACTAGTCAAGAAAAGCACACAGGTACATCAACCTGTTAGCAGGATTTGAAAGAATACAATTTTATAGTCCTAAATTATTCTTCATTGTGTTGGCATAAAGAAATGAACATACCTAATTTTGCATCTCTTCTCAAATGTATTGATTATGAAACACATGACACAAAAGAAATCTGCCATCCTGAACCCAAGGGAAACCATATAATGAAAAGAGCCACGACAAAATAAATACCTGGTCTTAAAATAATAGTTATTGAAGAAGGAAACAAAATTCACAAACCAAAGGATTCTCCAGCTGGACAATTCCATCTCTCCTGCCATTTATCACAAACACTTCTAAGATTAGTCCCTTAATGAATGTGGGGGTGTTGAGCTATTCCAGCCCCATCTCTAGACTCATCTTTGGCCAGAAGCTCCCTGCCTACTTAGAATCTGTGCAACAGAGATGAATATGTGCCAGCTTTAAAACTACTGTATTTCAGTGTAACATATTACCTACAAACCCACTGAAATCTTAGACTCTGAACTTCAAAAGGATCTAAATAGCGGAAGCTTAAGGAACACAGTTTTCTGCTGTAACTGAAATATATACAACCTAAAATAAAACTCAAATCAAGCCAAACAGCAACTTATGAAAAAAGCAAATGTACATGTTAAGAATACAAAAGTGCAGTTGTATAGAAATAGTTCACATACCGGAAAGTTCATGTATTTTTACTGAAAGAAAAATTTAGTACAATGAAAAGAAAATCCTATAAAGGACCCAAAAGGGAATCACTAAGGTACCCCATTAACACAGGACAACTTTTTTCTTTAAATGAATGCTTTTCCTGTTTGCAATGTTGTTGATTTATATGTCAGAAGTTTCAGTGCATTTGTAAGAGGACCAGTAATGTGAAAAAACTGAATGTAGCTTTTGAGACCTAGAAGCTGTAATACACTGTAAAACACACAGAATAGAAATCCTAGCAAGGCTAAATGTATTATAAAAAACTGTTCACCCTGTAAGAAATGTACCTGTTTCTAACATATGTATAAACTACAATATATTATCAAAATTTAAGTATCTCAGGAGAAAGCCTTAGTTTTTGCTTGTAAAATCACAATTTGATTAACATTAATATAAGACTGACAGCTTACAGTCAAGAGCCATTATAAGTGGCATTAACTAATGCACATAATGTGAAACATTCAGCATCTTATGAGAAAACTAAACAGTTGTTATACAATCTTGCACTGCTAGGATGGTTACTGCCCAGTACAAACTCTAGTGCAGATGAGGCAGCATGCACTAAGAGGTAGTGCTGAACACACAAACTCTTTAAATATACTTCGTGGTGACCAGCCAAATTAAAGTTGGATATTAAAGATCATTGTGCTTTTAAGCTAAGCAGTTAAGTGACAAATCATTAATTTTTTTTTGAAAAATAAGGAAATGTTGCCAAACATTAATAAAGGTATGAAAAATCTCATTTTAAACAGTCATTTCAAAAGTAATACTCTAGAGATAAAAATTCATTATTACTTCTTTAAAACAGCAACAAATTTTGTGCATTTCTCCAGTTCTACAATTCTTCATGTGCTTACAGTTTTTGGTTGGTTGATCTATTGTTAAGACACTGGTGTTTTTTAAAATAATTGAGGGCTAAACAGTGATACACAGAATAATGCATGCCCAAGTCACATTTTTCCTCCTTTAGTGTTAACAAGCAGGAATGTGCTTTAGATGTTTCCAGTGCCAAGATCAGGTAAACTGCATGGATTTACTCCAACTCCTTAAGGGGCTATAAAATCACATTAAACTTGGCTTGTTATTAATAATTCATGGCAACTTCCTTAGTTCACTACAGGGGCATCACTTTAGGGCATCATTCTTTTTGAAATAACCTAACAGGGAAAGTCAGATAAACAGTGTTACCACCAAAATGAGAAGCCACCTACCATGAATCCAGGGACTCTAAAAGCCATAAGGAATTTAAATCCTTACCATTTTCAGGCTAAATCCAGAATTCTACATTCCTTTCTAAAAGTTGCTATTAATTTAGTAGTTAAGTAAAACCAACAAAATTTCATCTATCTGATGAAATTTGGTTTATCTGCAGATTTGAAGTGTCACATTTCCACACATTGAGCTATATGGAATAAGAGCTATTTATGCTGTCATCACTCTGAAATAGACCCTTTTAATATCTTACTTCAATTAAGGATTAAACTAAGTATATCCCATTAAACCAATGTATGATGCAAAAATATTATGATTTGGAATTGGAACTCGTTTAACTATAGTTAAAAATACCTGCTAATAAAGCAGTTACTGTTGACACCAATGATTAAGACACATTAAGACTGCAAGACTTCATTCTTCATGGTCACATAATAAAAGGTTCTTACAGAATTATGTCGTGTATTAGTAACATTTGGATTTCAATGCACATGACTAACTACAGCGACAGATTCAGGAAAAAATGGCATTCAATATAAATGCATTAAGATAGGAACTATACGCTCATTTTGTAATTTACTCAATGGAATAAAATTAGCTTTGATGCATCAGTAAACCACCACGGAAATATCAGCTTTATCCTTAAAAACTTAGTTAATTCTGGTGTAGAAGGAAAGCAAATCCACTTCAAAAGCTTACTCTGATGAGTAAAATAATGCCTTACACACAAAAAATTCTAGTTGTATGAAAATTCAAACCCCATCTTTTAGTTTTAGAAGTAACAAGAGAACACAGTTTTAACTGCTTTGTACCCTCCAAGCTCATTTTGGTATTAAGAAATAAGGTATTAGTCAGTGGCTTGTTGTAATTTGCAGTCAGCGTCCAACACAGATAAAAGCTTGAATGCGCAAAGCCTCAAAGGTGCATGGGCCTAAGCAGTTCACTGCTGTACTTTGAAAACACAAGGAAGGAGGCTGTCTTTGTGGCTAAATCATCATTCCAATAGAAACATTATCTACAGACTTTTAAAGACAAACTTCAGATGAATTGGTCCCGATAATGTTGGGGAAAACAAAGAAAGTCAGGCTTTTGGGTAGTGATTCTGTATCATCTACACAGTAACCATCCCTGGTGCCTCTCACTCACTCCCTGTTCAGTAATGTAGTAGCCCAAAAAGGCTGTGTTTTCTGACATAAACACCAAGGACAAACAGAATTTTGTTAATGTCTTATGGAGGAAACAGTTGAGAAGCCTTGTCAAAAAGTCACTTGTTTCTTCTAAGATAGTTGATTTTTAAACCCAGCTGGAAACCAATAGAAGTGATCCAAACTTTCCTTCTGAAGAAATCAACACTGTCTTATTTGACTGTAACATCACTGTTAACAGAGTCTGATTCCTTAGTAACAACACACAGCAAGTAGATATGCACAACAGTTTCATGTAGATGAAATGAACAAGAAACCCAAACATTTTGACTTTTTTATTCTAATACGTCCTTTGTACAAATGGCAGAGTAAATGAAAAGTCTCCCCATGCAGAGTCCTTTGTCCTTCATGTCTAGAACTGAACTAAATTTCAAAAGCTGTATTC
>WEIU01011751.1:48214-74154 GCA_013389925.1 Aegithalos caudatus
GGTGATGAAGGGCTGGACACGGCGGAGCGGGGGCGACGAGCTGGGATGGTGCAGAAGGGGACTGGGGGCGGGGAGCGGGCAAAGGGGGCCTGTGGGGGTGTGTGGGGGGCCGGGAGGGCGCGGGACGGGTGTGGGGCTGTCGCTGGTTGTGGAGGGAGCGGAGCTGGACCTGCTGCCTCCTCTAACTCGCTGGGCACGGGACGCTGATGTTCGCTTGTTTTTTCCAGTCCGTAATTTGCATCTGGTCCGTCGCGGGCGGCGGTGGGGAGATGGTAATAGAGGAGGGGAGCCCGGGCCCCTCAAAGCCCCCGGGTGACACGCAGCCCCGGCAGCGGGAGAAGGACAAGCAGCAGGACAAGCAACAAGCCTGCGAGGGATTCACTATTAGAGCCATGATGAAAAACAGCGTGGTAGGTTTGCTGCTAGCGTGGAAGTGATATTAATAAACTCAACTTGTCCAAGAAGCGTAGCAAGTTAGAGCTGTGGATAAAACATGCCAGGAAGGTGTGTAAGTTGCTAATACTTTATCTCGAGTTTGTTGGTTGCTGAAATTATCCTCAGACTTTGCAAAAGTGTTACCACAAGGTAATTCTCTGTGTCTGTGGAAGTCGTGATGCTTTCAGCGAATGCTTTGCTTTGGTGCCATGGTGCCACAATTTAATTTTTTTTGGTATGGTTTTGTATTGGCAGTGCACATCCTGTTAAACTGCCAGCCTGTGGAACTGTGTGTGAGGCTTACTGCCTCCCACTAAGCAAAATGCTGTCAAGTGGTAGTGCAGTCTCAAAAGTTTTCATACACTGGCATAGTGTATAAAATTGATGTGAATACCACATAGGATGGCAGAGATCTGGAAAATAGATTAAGAGATTTTAAAAGCAAGCTTGGAAAATAACGAAAAGTTTCCACCCCCATCTAGGAGAAAACTAAACAAACAAACTTTGGCTCTCCAACTTGTAGTTCAAAGACAGAGAAATTGATCCAACAAGTAACAGTCACAATTTCTAGTGAATTTCGAGGCTTGGAAGTAAAAATCGTAGTATAAAGATTCTTCAAATCTCTTTATATTTTTTTATTTGTCTACCTTTATCAGAATTTAGAAGTTAAAAAGCTTCGATTAGTACAGACTACAAATATTCAACATGTAAGTGGATGAAGTAATATTACCATACATCTCTGCCTAAACTCCTGAATTGTATTCTTCATTTGGACACAGTTCAAGGTGTTAGCAAAGCCTTGAGTCCTCAATGGATTTTTTTAAATCTATAGATTATTCTGACAGCTGTTATGATATGTCATTTCTCTTTGTTTTGCTGAAGTGGTCTTCCTGGAGCAGTCTCACTGATATTGTTATCTGCAAGAACATCTTCTTAAAAACCCAAACAAGCACATCTTTAAAGAAATTTTAAATAGAGTAAAAGTTGTGTACCTGAAAATCATTCTCTGAATTAGTAAAACTAGAACATGTTCTACCTTACTTGGAAAAACACAAGATGAACATGACCGAAAAATCCCTTTGTTTTAAAGATGGTTTGGTTTGCTTGTTTTTATTCTAGAGATGCATGAAGTAGACTATAATACTTCAGCAACCTTTAAGATTAATTTTTAAAATGTGTTTCCTGTTCTCTGGAAAAAATTCAAGTAATGGATATTAGCACATAGTTGTTTACATCTGAATATATAAAAGATGATTTTTGTCTAGAGGAATCAGCAGTTTCAGTGGAGTTTGAGAAATACATATTTAATTTTAAAAAAGGAGCTGTGACTTGTGAACATAACTAACTATGAGTTTAATCGGAATTTAGGTTTCTTTTTAAATATTTATAGAATAGTCGCTTTTATGGCAGCTGCATTTCTAGCTTCCTAAACATGAACAGAACATTAAACCATGTGATACAGTCATTAAGCAACTGCATACAGGTAAATCTGCTGCCTTTGCAGCTACTCCCAGAATAACAGAAATTACTTTTTTTCACAAGGATATCTGGAAATCATCTAACCCAATTTCCCACTTGAAGCGGGCCTGTCACCAGCACTCAGATCAGATCAGTGGTGGGTGTTCCTAGCTAAACAGTGAAACGCCCCCCAACATCAGGGATTGCCTGACTTCTCTGGGCAACCTGTTTCCTTTCTGCCCTGCTTCCCTGCCCTCTCAGCCCTGTCACAACTCAGGTTTACAGTGTTCTGACCTGCTGCACGCATTCTACTCATAAATTGGTTGGAACCTCTCAAACTCCTAGTGGTCTTGGGAGATTCATAATGCCAGGGCTATGTTTTGCATAAACTCCAACTGCAGTCAGGCAGCCACCAGAATAATTTCCAGTCAGTGTTCAGAAAAATCAGGACAGAGTAAGGAATATCTCACTGCCACACTGTCTGTGCAGAAGTGGGAGTTCCTTTTCTCTTTTCCAACTACTTTTTAAATGGAGCTTTAGATTTATTAAGTACTCACTTGTCAGAGGTTGACATCATTGATGAAGTTCTCGTGGAAGGCTTAGGAGTTGACTGGAGGGTTGAAAGCACAGCAGGAATATCTAGTTAAGACATGGTAACTCTTTTTGTTAACAGCATGATAAGGCATAGGGTTAAACGTGTTTGGCATCTCCAGGTCAAACAATGAGGTATTGATTAATAGGCTTTGGTACAAGCATGTAGTTAGTCTTAAATTCTTAGTGTCGAGTCTTAACAGATTACCATTATGCATATATGACTATAAATACTGTAGTAAATGTTCCAGAATTCTTTTACTTGGATTGCTTGGGCAGAGTGTTTTACAAAGCTGTTTGTCATGAATTTTCCTGAATAAAGTCTGCTTTCATAGTCAGTAGTAAGTGCAGAAATTAACTAGATACAGTATTAAAGACATTTCTCAGCTCTTGCTAAATTCAAAACTTTCTTATTGAAATATAATGCTTAAATTTTCACCTGAAAATATTCCTGAACTGAATAAAGTGTTTAAGTTATTCCAAAACTGTAAATTTATATAGCAATTTAGATTAAAAGCAAGGTTCAGAAAAGGTCTTCTACACTAACAAGCTACACTTACATTTTAATTGTTTTGTCCTCCACTAAAATCAAGAATGCTATGTGCTCTTACTTCAGAGATACTGCATGTAGAATTAGGAATACAATAAACTTATTATATAAACCAGTAAGTATAGAAAGGTCTGAATGTTAGTGTGGACAACATGAAGATATCTCTTTTCTCTTCTGATCTTCTCTAGATGATATTTTCCTATTTTCTGCAACTGTGCATAAGAGAATAAAGTGTTAGTGTCCCACTTTTCTGTAATGCGCCAGTGGTAAAAGCATTTTTTCAAGGAAAGGATTCATTTTAATACTTAAAGGAAACATTAGAAAGGTAATTCCTATCTACTTCCCAACTTTTAAAACATTACTATGCCATTCATGTGTTTCATTACATCAGTCAGAAACTGCCTCCAGGAGCAGGCACAGGGAGAGAAGGAGAACCTTTACTAGATGGCCTTAGGAAGGTGTAGGAGAAGGCAATACAGGTGACCTTTCCCCTGATAAGTAACAGCTGTGTTAATTACCCAATACAGCCCCGCCCCTAATGAGGCACAGCTGTATCCAATAAAGGTAAGTGATAAAAGGGAGTGGCTTGGCTGGTGGGGGATCATTAGCGAGGATCATGAAGGAGGAGTAACATCGAGGAAGAAGAGGCTCGTGAAGAAGCAGGATCCTGAGGAGAGAGAATCCCTGCTATAAGGTCAGTCTGGGTCTGCAGTTAGAGCCTGTTTTTGAAGCTTGCAGTCACAGCCTAGCTGGGTAAAAGCCTGCAGTCAGAGTCTGCAAACCAATACATGCAGTCATGGTTTAGCAGAAAATAACCAGCAGTCAGGGGTTGCAAGGGAAACCTACAGCTGGAGCTTGCGGCAGGCAGAGTCAGTGAATAGTTGGAGTCAGGATGGCTAAACTGTAAAGAGGACTAAGCCAGGACCCTTTTCATGCTCTGGTAAACAAGCAGTCTGTGTCTTGGCTCATGTCTACTCTCTGACAAGAGGGCTGCTGCAACAGGAAGGGATGCTAAAAATTTTTTCAAGATTTCTAACACCAAGGCAGCTGTTCAACCCTAGATACTCTCAGCTATGTGTAGGGCACAGCTTTCAGCTCTTAAAAAAAGTGTCATTTCTCTTAAGCAGAAATATGGTTATTTGTCTTACAGCTCTGGATTTTCATTCTTCTGTTCTGTATTTAGGAGTCTTCAGCCTGTTCGTATTGGGATGAGTTCTCAATCTTTGTGCTTTAAATGCTTTTTTTCTATTAATTTTCAGTAATGTGTTTTGTGAAGGGCTTTCTTACCATTCGATAGTAACTCCTAGCAAAAATTTCATTTTAACCATAAAGTGATTTGTTTATGTTAAGTTTGTGATTTGTCATTATATTCATCCACACTGTGTAACCAAGACTACTTTGTTTATTTACCTTGTAGCAGTTCAAGTTTCTGACTTGATTTTTAGGCTACAGGAAAGAATACCAAAAAGAAGTTGTATCTTTTGATTGTAACAGCTAATTTGCTGGAAAAAGCAGCATGTTTTGTGCTAAATAGATGTTAAGTTAAAGGAGTGTTTTAATAAATGTGTATTGAGAGTAACATATCTGTTTTGGAGGAACTTCTCCAGTTTAACAATAGCTATTGTGTGCAATGTATGAGTGCACTTCAGTGAACACTGTGAAACTGTCAGTACTCTGGAAGGAAATCCTATCTTCTTCCTCTCTCAGGCTGTTTAGTACTGCTTGCCCATTGTGTCCTCATCTGTGCAGCGTAGGCTGCTCAGAGAACTGATACTCCAGCCTGTTCACAGTGTTGAACTGCTGTCTGTGGGATTGAGGCAAGCAAACCTTGTGCTTTAACAAGGTTCATGTGTTTTGCCCTTCTCCCTGTCGTGCGTGCTTCCATCTCTCCTTTTGCACTGACATTGGTTTTTTCTTGCAAATACAGAGTAAGTTGGATCAGCTGTAACAGCTCTTAAGTTAATATATGCAATGAGAAGAGAAGCAGGGGAATGTCAGCACAAGCTGTGTGTGTGGGAATGTACCCTCTTGGCAATGTTGCAGTCTTAATTCATTTTAAACAAGTTATCATCCTGAGTTCTAGCAGAGTAATTCCACAAGTGTTTACAGCAGCATAAACCTGCACCACAATTGAAAGGTGTTGTTTTCATCCCTGGACACTTATTCATTGTGTAATACGAACTTTTGTATGGCTTTGCAGTGGATGGGGCCCTGGTTAAACCTAGATTAAATGCAGCTCAACTTTTTTGTTTGTTTGTTTAATAGCTTTTTAATAGACTTGACATAAGGCTTGATGACAGTGTAAGCTCACAAAGGTTGTCACTGCTACAGCCCTGCCTGTGTCTGCTGCCTGTTTGTACCTCCTCCTCTGTGCCAGTACACAGTCATCCTGCTGGATTGATGGGGCACTTCAGTTGCATTAGGTTCAAACATGAAAAGCTTCAACACAAGGAGTTTTTTATTCCCCCTCATAAAGTTAGATTCCTTTCCAATTCCATGCTGGTATTTACTGTAATGACCTCTTTGATAGTATAATGTAAAAGAAGAATATACAGAAAAAGTACTAATGCTTAAGACCATAATTTCCTTGAAAAGCTTCTACTTCATATTATGTTTCCCAGCTATAACCTAGATGGCTTAATCATGCTGCTCTTATTTTAAAATACTTTGAAGTCAGCACTTCATCTCTGTGAATGTAGTGAAATGCTGGTATTATACATAGCTGCAATGTGAGGATGAAAAGATCAGTTTCTTACTTGAAATCATGCTGCTTCATTTATGAAAACCTGTTACACATTTCAATCTCCAGTAAATCTTCTCTTCTAATTCAGTCACATGAGTTAAGTAGTTAGTAAGTAAATTATTAGTTAGACTCTGTTTTGTGCTTTGATTGACAATTCTTATCTTAAATAATTTCATGTAATTCCTGATATTTTATACAGAAGAAGACCTTGAGAAGTTTGAAGTTTCACATTTAGTGAAGGTGAAGGTAAATTGATTTTAAAACATTATGGCAGTGCTTTTTCATAACTCCTCTACTAATTACTTATTTATGAATTAATGAATGAAATATTCTAACTGGAAATTATTACACAGATAGCTGTCAAGTTCTGTCAATTTTTGCACAGGAATTAAACTATTTTAAACCTCACAAACTGTGTACAGATTTCATAAAAGCTAAAATCCTGCAGTGCTCTGTGTATATGAGTATCTGCATCTGTTGTTTCTCTGAATGGAGACAGCATTTTTCAGTTTTGAGTTGTTTGTTGTTTTTTTTTTTTACTGAAAACGTAGGAATTTGGAGCAAATTATTAAACTACAGTTAATAAGAGCAATCTTCCAACATGGTTTTAAGCTGTCAAGTTGCTGCATAGGGAATTATCTAAAGTCAGCATTTCCTGCATGCAGCTGACTACACCTCTATAGTCAATCAATTGAAACTGTGAAAGAGATTATTTAGAGTTCATCTACCATACACCCTTCTAAGTACTAAGTCTCCAGAACAGTTTGCAAAGAAATTGACGTATATGTACATATTCTTTCTTTTAACTTGGTATCTTCAATTTCATTCAAGAAAAATCCTGTACTCTGTGTAAGTTTCAGCCTTTGTTTTAGTCTTCTCCCTGTTAGTTGACTGGGAATGCTCTAGGTTGCTATCTGAATTGAATTCAGCGAAGAGCCATCAAGGCAGAGTTCTGGAGTTCATGGAGGAAGAGGCTGAGAGGAAATGTGTTTCAGAGTAAGCTACCAGGATACCTCATGGTTTTAGGTCTTAACAGACCTAGAGACCCAATAGCTGTGAGAAAGCTGTCAGGAAGGAAAAGCCAGTCTGTTCTCTTCAGTGATGGGAGGCCAAGACGTGTGTTGAAGTAAGGTGTTCATGATGGTGAAAAGGTTTTCTACAGTGAGGATAGCCAAGCAGTGCATCAGCTTTCACAGAGCTGTGCAGTCTTCTTGGAGATTTTCAAGACCCAAATGGAAAAAAAGGCTTAAGCAACCTGTTCTGAGGTAACCATGCTTGGAGAAAGAGATTGAATTGGAGATGTATTAGGGTAAATTCTCAACCTGAATTTTCCCGTGATTCTGCATCTTCCATATTATGGTTGTTTGTGGTCATTCCATGGCTTTGCTGCTGCTAAGGTCAGACAATTAGTGATGACTAATTTACTTTCTATTTGGAGAAGGAAAAAGGTATTTGAAGGTTTTTTGCTTTGATAAATCTGCTGCTTTTCTAAAGATATGAAAGGGGTAATAAACACACCTCCCTTGTGACCCTAGGAAAAACTATATAACACCATAATGTTCCAGTTATAATAGTGAACTACATCATAAACCTCAGGTTGGCCTTCTGAATACAGTTGAGTAAGCCTGCATCAGTGATTGGGCAGCAGCAGCATGTGCTTTTTAGATGAGTTCAGCTACAGACTAGTTCTTAGGTGATCTGCTGCAAGTGTGCAGGGAGTGCTGCTGCCAAGTATGCAATGAGTGCTCCAAGGAATTGGAGCAGCTGGCCGTGTCTGTGGCTGTCAGCTTGTGGATGCTGTTCTTTGTCTCACAGTCTCTCCTTGTCACTGCTAAAACTTAAATAACTCTGGAAGCTTTAAGTGGGTGAAGGAGACAATAGATATAGCTCCATGGCGTGTGCACTAGGAAAAGGAGTGGGAAAAGAAGAAAAGGAACTGAATGTTAGTCCCTAAAGCAGGGACCTGGGTGGTCACTAACATAGTATGATTTTTTCTATGACTGTGTTCCCAAACTTTACAGGTGGAGTGTGCTGAAGTTGGTACCATGGAAATGAATGTTTTTCTTCTTTTCGTAATTGATACTTTGGGTAATATATATGCTTAGTGTATGTTTAACTGAAATTACCTGATAAGATTTTAATGAGTCAGAGAGGTTTAATTTTTTTTNACTATTGGTACATTGATAACATTTCTAGTCAGTGACATAGAAAAACTACTGTGAAGGACTGGTTCCTCCTAGCAATACTTGAGTCTTTTATATGTTTGACATCCATTTAAGCAGTTTGGCATAGCTTTTCATTTTTGTAGCATGGTTAAATATTTTTTTTGAAAAATTTACTGCACCCCGATGACATCCTTTCTTAGATAAAATACGTGTCAGATAAAATTATAAATTCCTGTATAGGGTCGCAGTGTGCTGAAGGCTGAATTACAGAATCTTTTGTTTAATAGTTGCACTCAGATTCTGTAGATACATTATGAATATAATGTTTCTCGTAGTTGCAAATTTTGGACTTTCAGTTTAAGTTGAGGTGATGCCTGCAAATGAAGGAATTACTCCTGAGAACAATTTAATTGTAGTCAGACTTCGTGTGAAATTTCTGTTGGCCTCTTGCCTGAAAAAAAACCCCAGGATTTTGATGTGATAATAAAGCCTGCCTTAATTATAATAGGATGATAAACATATAATTTAGCTTTTCATACACTTGTGACGGTCTCTTTTAATGTAATATTTTTATTTTTAAAAAGGTAATCTTCACTCATCTTTCTGTAAGGAGTGATGTCAAGATCTTGATAGCAAGAGTAAATACTGATTTGTTTTCAGCTTCATAATAGAAGTATTTAATTGGCTAGGATCCAGGCTAGCTTTGTTTGGTGGGATTTGGTTGTTGGTTGATTTGATTTTTTGTGTAATGAAAGACTTTTTAAACAAGTGTATACTGGTGTAAGTACAAAAATTCTGCTCAATGTGACAAAGTTAAAACATAAAATACATTACAAATATCTGTGCAACGAAATTTTTTGAAGCAAGCATGGCATACTGCGCACTTCCTGTGTATCAACCAGTTGGAGGAAGAATATATCTTGAAAGTTATGTTTGAGGCCTATTTTGTTGGTCAGAAGCATATTAATGAGAATGTTTTGTGGTTGGTAGGAAATACATATTATTCTGCACAAAAACTAACCTAAATCAAGATCAGAGGGATTTCAGTGTTGTCTTGGCTGTCTTATGTGCTTAAGACATCCGTTGGTTTTTCTGTCATCACATGAACATTTTTAATAATCTTTGTCTTGCTCATTGTAATATCAAAGAACTATTTCTGCATTAGTTGTAGAACTAGGTGTTCTTGAAAAATATATGTAGGTATTAGGTCTTCTGAATTTAGCAGATTTTTCATTCTTTAATATTTGTTACTGAATTACTTTTCGGTAATTGTTAGATAGGATTTCTTTCCTGTTATTTCCACATAAGACTTTTCTTAATGACAGCTGTATTATTAAGCCCATGGTTTATGGAATGAAACCTTATTTTCTGAACTTTCGATTTTTTTTTTACTTAAGGAAGTGAGTGAGAGAAGTCTTATGGAATGAGAGTTTCTGCAAGGGAGTGAGTGTGCAAGAGCTTGTGGGCAAGGAACATCCTGGATAAAGAGTTAGGGTGCAAGGATCTCTGCAAGACTGGGATTGTGCAAGATCATGCATTTGAAGCTGGTGTGTGCCCCTACGCATATTCCCACTCCTGGATGCTCCACTGAGAGTGGCCATCACAGATCCCTTTTTAAAATTGAACTGGTGTTCTAAAATAATCTGAAACCTTTGGATTTAGTTTTCTTTCCTTAGAAGTCTTGATGCATAGAACTAGGGGATCTACCTAATGATTCAAGTTTTCTGTTTCAAGGCTAATAATTGTATACTTATTAGAGAAGGCTGGTGATCTACATTTAAATCTTTAGAAAAAATAAATTATTGCCTGGCTTATTTTACTGTGCTATTGATGGTCTTTTAATGTCACATTTTTGGTTTGTATTGGATGTCTTATCAGCTAAAATCAGCTAGGCAAAGGTGCATGCATACTTTTGCTGACATTATAGCCAGAATTTGATAAACCTGTTATTTTTTCACAGAAGTTGGAAACTTCTATTCTTACTTCCCAAAGTAGGTCTATTGATCTCTCTCTTCCAGCACTCTTATCTGCTGTTTGTGCTCACCTTTCCTCTGGCTTTATTTACTTTTCTTCCAGATGGTGTTTTTTTTTTTTTTTTTNATTTCCCTTCTAGTGATGTTGATCAGCTGGGTGTTTAGGGCAGGTGCAGTTCCACATGGCAAGAGAACTAGAGAATGTAAAGCTTATACTCAGACCATATTAGAATACCCTATATAATAATTTTTACTGTAAAAACAATCTCAAAGGAATGAGTTTATTGTAATTTCAAATTGCAGTTTTGTAAGACATGACTGGGAAATATTTTTCATGGGAAATACATGTGTGTTAGCTGATTTTTTAAATATATTTTTACACTGTTTTACTATCTATCTCATGCCCTTCTAATTTGTGTGTCCTTCAGTTAATTCATAAGGTTTATATTAATAGTTAAAGGTCAGTGGAACAGTTACTACAATTTGATTTGATCTTGTATTAATGCAGTCTGTCAAATTCAGAAAGTGATTTCTGTATGTAACATGTAACATTTGGTTGAGCTAGGAGACATGTTGGGTTTTTCAGATAGTAATGCAACCCAAAGATAATGGTGGTGTCAGTCTGTTTTATCTCTAAATTATGCCAATGTTTAATTTAACCAATGCAATGCTGTTATAAATTTGCGGTTCATACCTATATGAATTTATCAGAAATTACTCATATTTCACTGTGCAAATATTTGAGAGTGAGACAACTACTTACAGAGAGATACTATCCTTAAAAATCCACAGCAGTAACATTTTAGCGTGCTTCTGCTTTCTACCTAAAATCTGTTTAAGTCATGATTATTTTATGAGCCTCTAGTATGCCTTTGGACATATTCAAGATGTCTTACAATATTATGATTCAGGACAACAATCAAGTTTTAATATTTTATTTGATAGCTTCTGAAGGCTTTCAGTCATCCAGTGGTTCATCTAGTATGAAGAATTCATAGTGCACTAAAATTGTGTAACATCCATCACTTTAATTTTAAAAAGTAAGTTCCAGTGTATCAATAAGAAATCAGTGAGTTATGCATTTAAGATTGCAGGTGATTTCATAAACTTGTCCGTCTGCTGTTACCTGACAAAAGAATCTTTATAACAGAAATGTTAACTGAGTGCCAACCATTGACAGTGCTGTGCCTGTCAATAGTATACAATGTTCAGACCTTTGGGTGTAAATTTTATTGAAGAAATTACTGGGTTTTAACACATTTGGTTTTGTTTCGATTGTCATTTTTCCTTTTTCCTGACATCAGATAGAATTGAACTATTTTTCAGCTTAAGTGAAAAAACAAATGATCCTTTATTAGCAATAGAACAATTCTGCCTCTATTGTACTGTGTTCCATTAGACAGTAATAACAAAATGTTTACTGGGTGGGAATATTAAAATATATTTGCAGAGTTAATTACAAATTGCCATTAATAAATCAATTAACTCTAGATTTCTTCCCCCCACTAGATATTTGTTTAATTGTTCTTTATCACGTCATTGTTTAGTAGGATTTCGGGGATTATTCTCCTTATTTTATCCTATTTATCCTTTTGCATCTGGCAAGTGGAACACTTTGAGGTCTTGTTCTTTTATAACATTAAATATTCTTCAGTTTTATTAGTTTTAAGTTAATCTCTTCTAAGATTGATAGAAAAAAAAACTTGCCTAAGGGTGTCTGGCACAAATCTTTAGCCAATGACAAAGGCTTAAGCATTTCTGAGCAAAATGTTTGTCTGATTGCCGAAACAGCTCCTCTGAGAGCTCCTTTAGCTCAGATATGCATATGACCTTTTCTGCTTGAAGTCACAGTTTAGAGTTCATACTTAAACTGAATGCAAATCAGCTGACTCCTAACTAAATGCTCTTCCCAGTGGGCTGGAGGTAGACTCCCTTGTGTCAGTAGTTCTTTTGAAGCCTTTACTGTGTTCTTAACACAGAAATTAACAAAATCATCACCTCTTGAGCTTGTATTCTAACTCCTAAATAAATATGCAGAAGAAGGCAATGTTATTTGAGGGGACCTTCCTTAAGCAGATTTCAGTCTTCAGAAAATAATTTCACAGTCTGCATTTTCAGTAGTCTGATATATCACTCTTGATTCAAGTGTCTGAACTCGAAAGAGGAATGGAAAATTCACATACAGCCCTATATTCGGGGTTGTGTAGGTATTCAGCATGTCATCCAGTGCCTAAATGTGCTGAAGTGTCTCGTTCTCTTCACCAGCATTGAAGGAGCCTGAGCTTAAAGCCTAATTTAGGCTCTTTGAATTTACCCTGGTGTTGGGGGCTAGTGTTCAAACTGGTCTTGGGTTTGTACCATGGGTAACTCAATGGGCCAAAAGCTTTTCATTAGGCATCTAGAAAATGCTGTAATGTAAATATTGGTTATTACCTAGTGGGAGTCTTAAAAACATTCCACTTAATGTATTATGCTTGTTATATGAAGGGATTCTGTAATCCTCTGTTTACTCTTTCCTTTAGTCTATTTTTAGGTTTCTTCATACTTTAATTTTCCAGTCTATTTTCCTGTTTTCCTGACCCTGTCTGACATCTTTAGATGTATATTAACTTTACTTTGGGGTCCCATAGGCCCACTCTAGGAGACAAGAGTGGTTTACAAGTTATCCATTAAGGAGCTATTATTGTGTCTTGTTTTCTTGCAAGTTACAAACAGTCTGATCAAAATTATCATTTTGGATCATGTTTCTCCAAAGAAAGGAAATAAGGTGTGTTTTTAAGAGATCTTCCTAAGTATTGTTGTGGCTCTCGTGTTTTCAAAAGGACTCTCTAGAGCCACATAAAATTTGCAGCCTAACCATGGAAGATTATGCTACTATATGAAAAAAAAAAAGTGAGAATAAGCTACTGCACTAGGTGCCAATTGTTCAAACTAACAAAGCCTGATATCCTGCAGGGTTTGGTGTTGTTTTATGTGGGTTTTTTTTGTTTTGTTTTTCTCTGATAGATTTGTATGGAAATTAAACTTCTTTTGCTTTTTAATGGAGTATTTGGTGTCTAGTATCATGACAAAAAAAGCCTGTTGTTTGGATCACCTTTCTCTGTTCTCCATTATTTTTAAAAAACACAAGGCCAGTTATGCTTAAAACTGCCATTTCGTCAAATGCGGTTGGAAATGACCAACCAATAGACGTCTTTAGGGGTGAAGGCAGGCAAATGTACACACAGCATGGAGGTATAAGCCTTGTTTCCTCATGAAGGTGTTTTAGAAAGGGCATGCATATACATTCACCATGAAAAAAGATGGGATTACAGAGGAACTAAATAAAATGGCAATATCACAAATGAATCAGGTTATCAAGAAAGATATTTAGCTCATTTCAATCAGAAGCCATTTCCTGAAGATGAAAACTTACCAACTGAGTTGCATAATTTCATTGTGAAAATGAAGAGTCTCTCTCAGAGCCTGTACTTCAGTGTTGGAACTACAAGAACATTAGCAACTTTGTGGCTTTCCAGTGAAGTGACTGGTACCAACAAAGCCAATGAGAGAGGTTCTTGTAGAATCAGAATATCTGAAGCAGATCCTTTTTGAACTTCACTAGTAAGTAGAAGTTGTTTTTATATAGTGATAGAGGAGAAACCTCTCGCTTCCTTACTGGTTTTAACCTATAGGTGTAATTTCATATGACTAAAGGTTCAAGAATCTGTCACTAAGTTTTGTAGTTAACCAAGGAGTATATTGTAATTTATTAGGTCCTATTGTTGAATGTCTTGATTTTAATTCTCTAGAAACATGAATTTAATACAAAGGTATAGCATTTCGGAAACATTTATCAAATTTTACTACATGTTTTCTGATACACAGTTAAAACACAGGAAGGTAGTAATCATGGTAAGCCTTCTAGGTTTGCAAAGATTACGCCTGCAAAGTTAGCAGTAAGTCTAAGTGTTGTAATGTACATCAAAGATTTCATTATTTAAAAATCGGTGTAATATTGAAGAAAAATGGCCTTGAGGCAATAAATTCTTTAAAATAAAATAGAATTAAGTGGCAGATAAAAGGCAGATAGGAGTATTTGCTTTGTATAAGTCAAATACCTGTGTTCCCAAGTGAGAAAAAGAAAAAAATAATTTTATCAATGCTCACTAATATAAAATATAGTTTTGTACTCTATGTTTATTATGAGTAAAAATGTGAGATTAATTTGAGTTTGCTACTTTTGTTAATGAAGGACAAATAGTAACATGGACATAACACTTTAATTTCCCAGATCTTATTCATCATTTTTATTTTGGGAAGGGTAATAAAAGGAATTTTTCCAAGGAGAGGCATTTTATGGAAAACTGTCATTAGCTCACTTTGTTTTAGAAATAAAATGGCATGAATTACCGAGGTAAGATGCTATCATGGGTTAATAATTCTTAACGTATTGATAAAGATCCTTTTTACATTTTTATAAAAAACAATGTATTTAGTGATCTGTGTGTTTAGTTAATAGACTGCTAATTAAGTGTTGGATACCTAATTTATTTTTTCAGAATATCTAATTGTTATTTTTACTCTTCTAAATAGATTCACAAACTGTATTTAAATGTTGCTTTTTAATGACTAGAGATGCTTTTTGTAACTACCAAAAGTTGAGAAGACACTGATAGCTGAGAACTTTCTCTGTAAAGAACATAGAGGGTGGAACAACTATTATTTTCTTTGCTATAGACCTTGTATATTTAGTGGTTGTTTTTTTTCTCAAAACAGCATAATTTACTGTAGATGTTCTGCAACCAGAATTCACCTATAAAAAATTAACTTTTTATCCTGCAAAAACCCCATGCTTTTGCTTAAGACTTCTGTAGAAGTGTTGTTATATTCAGAATTTGTATACATAAACCTTAATGGAAGGTAAAAAAATACAAAAAAATCCCATTTTCACTTCACAAGGGTGGGGTTTTTTTGATATTTAAATAATCCTGCTGAGCAGAGCTCCTGTTTAGTTGTCCTATAATATATATGCTTATCCTTTAAACTCCAGATTTCCGAAGTATAATATAGAAATCTTGAGAAGGAATCTTTTTAGTCTGTCATGTCTTTCATTGTTAGCTGCAGTTGTTTGCACTGTAAATTGAAAACAAACGTGTAGATAAAAACATCAATGTATAGCTGGAAATCAGGAAAACTGAGATGGTGGCAGTGCGTGTGGATGGCTGATGACACCGATGGTTTGTGCAGTGATGCTCACTGAAGAAGCAGGAGGGCCTGACTTAGTTTTGTCCATCTCCTCAGGCTTGCATTGAGACGTACTCGTGTTCCTGATAAAGTGTTCCTTTCTAGCACAGCCACAAGTTAGACATACATGTGCCTCATCAAACCTCACAGCAGTTTTTGATCCTCAGTGTCTTTTGTCTTTTTCACACTGTACCACACCTTTCATTCATTCTAGGCATTTTTTAACAATGCGTCTGTTTTGGTTTCTTTCCACAAGTCTATTTGGGTTTGCAGGAAGGAAATAAAATAAGGAATCTGATACCTTCTGTTGCCACTGAATGTGTCTGTTGTCTCAAGACTTCTCCTAAAGTTTTGTGTTAAACGAAACGAGAGGTAGAACCAGTCCTTGTAGCATCACACAAATAAAAGCTTTCAGGGTTGGAAAGAAACCACCCATCAGAACAGTCTTGAAATCTGACTGATAGGAGTTGACCTATCCAGTTCAGGGTGACTGACTCATTTCTGCCAGTCTCCCAGGCAAGTCAGCAGCACATGGTGATCTTCAGTGTCAAACACTGCTGATAGGTTTAATGAAGTAAGCATGGATATCTTCCTCTGAGCTGTGCCAGAGAGGAAATTGTTTGCCAGCAAGGCTAATGCACTCTGAAAGCTGTTACCAAGTTTGAAAGCCTGACTGCCCTGATTTAGGTTCTTGGCAGAGAAGTCAAATTCTGTAGGAGAGTATGTTGTTTAGTTGGGACTTTTTAATTATTTATTTGATCATTTTTCCCAAAGATAAAAAGCTGGGCAGAACATTCGGACTAAGAGGATTTTTGCAGCCTGGGCATTTACACTTCATGTTTCATGTAGTTTAAAAACTGACTTACATTCAGATTACATTGGGGTGCTCAGGACTTTGTCCAGCTGGGTTTTGGTAGCCTTTAAGGGTGGAAATTCCACGTAATCTTTGGATAACCTTCCAATGACTACCTTCATTGTGAAAAAAGGTTTTTCTACAGTCAAGTCAGAATTTCCATCATTGCAATTTGAGACTATTGCCTCTTTTTTTTTTTTTTTTGCTGTGCAACACTGCAAAGAGATTGACACAAATCTGCTGTGCTCTCACGCTTGTAACTGAAGGCAGCAATGAGATTCCTGTTCAGATTCCTCTTCTTAAGGCTAAAAAGTTTCTCTCACCCTCTCTTCATGTGTCATGTCCTCCAGTCCTCTCTTCATACTGGTGGCTTTAACCAGCCTTATTTCAATATATCAATGTCTTTCTTGTATGGGGTAGTCTGAATTGTAGCCTTATTCTCAAATCTCATAAACATCAAATAAAGGAGAACATTGAATTCCCTCAACACTCTTATGTACCCCAGAATGTAGTTAGCTCATCTTTGCCACAAGGGCACAGAAATGTTCCACTTACTCCCGGAGATTCCCCAAGACCTTTCTTTCAGCTGCATTCTAGCCAGTCAGTGCCTGGCCTGAACTGTTCCAGTGCAGAACTTCACTTTTACTATTGCTGAATATTATGAAATTGCTGTCAACTCATTTTGCCAGCCTGTCAAGATATTTCTGGATACCTTCCTCAAAATTTGATGTAGACTGCTGAGTGGCATTAGAGCCGCCCATCATGTTTATGAATGTCTCCATCTCATTAAGATCATGGGTCAATGGGTGAACTCATTTCAGCCTCAATTCACTGCTCCTTGAGAGTGACAATCAAGTGACAGAACTTTTTTACACTCCATAATTTTAAAATTTAATTCTCCCCCATTTCTGGAAGGGTTTAATTGCTTATCTTATCCCTTATGTGATGAATAGAAAGACTATAAAATTTTTAATCACTCTTACCGCTCTTTAAACAGTGTATCTTCTGTCTGTTCTCTCAGCCTGCAGACCTTTCTACATTTACTATATAAGATTTGAATTAAAAATATATATAATTACAATTTTGTGATTCAGGAAGGGGCAGCAATGTAATTTGTGTTAACAGGGCCACATGATCTTACTATTCATTTCTAGATTACGTAGATTTCTGGTTACATAATGCAAGTAAAATTTTAGCATCTTAATGGAATTAATAAATATTACAGTGCAGCATTTGAAGTATTTTCTGAGTTGTACCATTTGAGTACTAGTTATTTTTTACTTACAACTCTAGGACTAAGTTGGAAGAAGTTTGTCAATGACTAGGTTTTCTTTTTCCATGTGGAGAAATACCTATGGCAAGCTTCTACATAGCTACGTTGTAATTATATTTGATGGAGATTAGAATAAGTGTGGGCTGTGAATACACAGTTGTATTGGGAGGTTAGAGCAAAGCTAGATGTATAAATTAACCAACATAATTGCAAGGTGCAGTTTTTAAATATTAAGTTAACCAGACCTACTTTATTAAACTCCATGGAAGCAAAATAGCGCTAGAAATTTAGTTTATTCTTAATGAAAGTAAGCTTATAGTTTTATATAAAACATTTGAAGCTTTGTGTAGTATTGTGTATCTTGGCTTTTGTTTATTTTCTTTGGAAGTCAGCGTTTTGGGTTTTTTTGTCATCTTTTTAAATATGATTTCGTTAGTATTTTATAAAATATTGTCAGGAACATAAGTAGACAAAACATGCTCAAGAGGTTGGTAACCAGTATTTATTCTGTAACTAGCCTTAGTGAAGATTTATTTACTCTTTCTTGTCTTTCTTCTCTCATAAGTTTGACTTTTTGCTATAATCTTGTTCTAATAATCTCTTTTCATGAGGTCTAAAGGGTAATCTAAAGTCTTCTACATAGCACTTAGCCACAGTGTAATCATATTAGCACTCTTTCTTTGGTACTTCAGTGATTATAGTAGGGTGGTGATGGTGCACAGTTCTAAAAATCAACTTTTCTCTATTCCATAATGCAGTTGGCAGACAGTCTGCAGTGTGAGTAGAAATTTGGCGTGCTTTTGACCAAAAGCACTGCAGTTACGAGTGATCAGAGGTATAATTGAGCAACAAATTACAGTGAATGTGAATTAAACAAAGCATCCTCAGAGCTACGTGGCAGAAGTTGTGTTACTAATTCTTTGAGTTATTACCTCATAATGACTGGCATCCTGAAGATGCCTTGTTCTCTTACAAATTTCTTACAGAGTTAGCTGTATGAAATACTGAACAACATTTTTCACAATGTGTGATGCATACTGAGAACATTATCTCTGGTAATCAGATCACATTGCACAATATAAATGCATTTGTAGTTGAATCAGGCAGAATTTAGAGGAAAATCTTTTAATATTTTAATTTAATTTGAACTAGTCTTTAGAAAAAGAAGAAATCAAGCAACTTCCCTGCGTGTGTTTAGTGTATCATATCTTACAGATTTACAGTAAAGGGAAAGGCCAGTGGTGGTTAATTTCCAGTTTTATCTTTTTTGCCAAAACACTAGTTTTTATTTTAAAATGTGTTATGTTAAAATTTCTAATGGAATTACAAACTTATCTCCCAGGCAGTAAAACATTAATGGTTAAAAACTATTGTTTGCAGTTTTTTGGTAGAATACCATTGGATTTAACAGATAGCTAGGGATCCATCACATTGTTTTATAGGTTAATTTATCAGAATTCTCTGAAAACCTGAAAATCTTTAAGGAAAATCAAAGGTTTTAAAGCATTGTAGATTGACTGAAGTTAAGTACTTTACTTGTTCCTGAAATTCATTGTACTTTACCAACATATTTATCTAGGCTATTGGAAAGAATCTGATAGGACATAAAAATGAAAATTAGTTTTGCTAGCTTTTTCAGTTTTTAGCTTGACTGTTGATGATAATTCCATACTGTCAATTGTAATGATGGCTTGTATGGTAGCTCAAAACTACATAGAACCACCAACCTAACTCACCAAACAGTAATCATACATAAAAAAAAAAACAAACTTTCTCATAGGTGTGGTTAAGGTAAAATGTAAATAAGGGTGAAAAAGCTCAATGTTCTGTGAAAAAAGGTTAGGATGTCAGCTTCTCTGCCTGTTTTCTCCAAATTTTGTCAAGGAATGAGGTCTTTTCTTCAAATCATAAAAATGATTTGGGTTTTTTGGTATTTTTAAAATCAGCATGTCAAATAAAAATGTCTCCTTTTCATCACAATGTATAATTTAATTATACTCAGTGTAGCCTATGAATAAGTAATGTATTTATTATAATGCTCTTATAGTAACATTTGCTTGATTGTGCTTTTCCAGAATTGAAGTGGCAGGTGTAGAGTACCATCAAAACTTAGTTTTGTTAGGCTTTTTCTAACAATTATATTATGAAAAAAAGTAAGAAATTACATGAAACCTGATATTTTCCTGTACTTTGTTAATTCATTAATGAATTAAGTTCATTATTTAATTAAACTAAATTCATTAATTTAGTAGTTATTATTGTTTTATGCAAAGCTATTTATATTTCTCTGAATGCTTTTATCATTAATTTTTAAGATCACTTTATTTGTACTGAGCTACAGATAGCTTAGAATCATAAAAATCATAAAGGCTGGAAAAGACCTCCAAGACTGAGTCCAACCTTTGACCAACCACCACCATGTCACCTCAACCATAGCACTAAGTGCTTTAACCTGTTTTTTTCTTGAACACTTCACCACCTCCCTGTGCAGCCATTCCAGTATCTGATCATCTTTTCAGTGATTAAATTCTTCTTTATCTCGATGCTTGCCCTCCCCCAGCAAAGCTTGAGGCTGTGTCCTCTCATCCTGTCACTGGCTGGGAGAAGCAGCCAACTCCCACGTGGCTACACCCTCCTTTCAGGCAGTTGTAAAGTGGTAAGGTCACTCCTGAGCCTCCTTTTCTCCAGGCTAAACACCCCCAGCTTCCTCAGCCTCTCCTTATGGGACTTTACTTACACCTCTCACCAGCTTCATTGCCCTTCTCTGGACTTGCTCCAGCACTTCAATGTCTTTCTTAAAGTAGGAGCCCAGATCTGGTAAAAAGACTTTAGGGTGCAGCCTCACCAGTGTTGAGTACAGTGCCAAGTACGATTGCTTCCCTCATCCTGTTGGCCACACCATTGCTGATACAGGCCAGGATGCCATTGGCCTTCTTGGCCCCCTTGGCACACACTGGATTATGTCCAGCTAGCTGTTGATCAGCTCTGCCAGGCAGTTTTCCAGCCACTCTGCCCCCAGCCTGTAGCACTACATGGGCTTGTGACACAAGGGCAGGACCCAGCACTTCTTACTGAAATACATCCAGTTGGTCTCAGCTCACTGATTCAGCCTGAACAGGTCCCTCTGAAGAGCCTTCCTACACTGCAGCAGAACAACACTCCTACCCAACTTTGTCTCGTCTGCTGACTTACTGAGGGCACACTCAATCCCTTTATCCAGATCATCTTAAACAGAACTGGCCCTGTTACTGAGCCCTGGGCAACACCATTTAGTGATCAGCTGCCAGCTGGACTTTACTCCACTGACCACCCTGGACATCCAGACTGTTTTTAATACAGTGAACAGCGCACCTATCCAAGCTGTGGGCTGCCAGTTTTCCCAGGAGAATGCCATGGGAGACTGTCAAAGGCTTTACTAAAGATCAGGTAGACAGCGTCCACCTCAACCACTAGTCAGGACATCTGGTCACAAAAGGATATCAGGTAGGTCAGGGAAGACCTCTCTTCCAACCTATGCTGTCTGGGCGTGATCCCTTGTTTGTCGTGTATGTGCCATACATGACACATACCCAGGATGTTCCTTCCATAACTGTCCCTGGTACTGAGCTCAGGCTGACAGGCTGTTTCCTGATCTCCTTCCTATCCTTCTTGTAGGTGGGCATCATACTGGCCAACCTCCAGTCATGGGCTCCCCTGAGCTAACCAGAACTGATGATAAATGGTGGAGAGTGGTTTGGTGAACTCTTCTGCCAAATTCATCAGTACTTTGAGGTGAATCTACCCAGCCCCACAGACTTGTAGATATGTAGACTTCCAAGCCCATGAACATCTTCATTTTCCTTGTAGAAGCCAGAAGAGCTGTGTACAATCATAGGTGTCCCTTTGAACCCAGATCATCAAAGATCTTGATATAAATTAAAAATTGTTCAGGGTATTAAGGATTTGTCTGTAAACATGGTATATGTCTGGTTTCAGCATGAGCTGGAATGTAGAACTTTGTGCTGCTGTGGCATTAAGTTCAGCACAGGGAATCAGCTGTGCTTAGTAATGGGGACTGTGGATGAACACTTTTGTGCCAGAAACTGCAGAGCTACTGATAGTTCCATTCCAGTGTCAGCTCAGGGAAAGCTGAGAGTGTGCTAATGAGTGTTGTGATAACCCTTCTGCTCACAGTGGAGGATATTCATAGCATAGGTCTATCAGTTTTTTAATATATCTAGTTATGACACATTAAAAAACTGACATTATGACATTACTGAATTGTATATACAGGTAGCTACATAGTTACTTGATACAGACATCTGTACAGACATAAATTACTGTATTCCTGTATTATCACAAGAAATACATGATTCACAGTTAAGTGACTTTGATACCTTTCTCATATTCTGTTTCCATACCATTTGGATATGTCATAATTAAAAAAAAACCTAAGGCATTTTTATAACCATGAATGAGAGAATGTATATGCAGTATTAAAGCAAATTTATATTTTTTTTTTTTTTACCATGCAGACATAACTAATTCTTTTATATGGACCTACGGAGATAGTTTGTAAGTATTTTTAAAGAGCTTAACCTTTTAGCACAGAATTAGTATAAAAAAATTTAACCCAAAGACTGATTTTCCCAGTTAGCAGTATTTGAAAGTGAGAGTTCATAATGGCAGTATTTCTTGCATTCCTGCTCCTTACAGCCTTCATAGCATAGCTTGGTAGCTAATAGGGGTGTTGCTAGCTGTCCTAGTACTTAGATGGCATAACTTTTACCATTTTAATAGATTCTTACATTCTTTTTTTTTATATATAAGTTGTTGCATTTACAATGTTTGCAGCAGTTCTTTAATTTCGTCTAAGTAAACCCTATAAACAATAGTGTGTGTTTTGTAACATGAAATTCTCTTCAGCTTTGGCTGATACAGAAAATTGAATTTTGGGATTTCCCTTCTTACTTGCAGAATAACTGTGGCTAACTACCAGAATAATACTGGTATTATGTATCAAAAATGTGGAGGCAGACCCTTCAGCCAAAGTGAATGCTTGGGAGCTCTCTGAACTGCTCTATATTGGGAGGAATGGGGCTGGATCCAAAAAAATCCCCAAGATGTCCTGTTTGCAGAACTCTGCTTTATCCTACCCCTGACAAAACAGCAGAATGTCTGAAGAAGACATAGAACTTGGTTCTTACTCCTGGTAAATGTTGCCCCATGTCCAGTTGTTTATTTCTGGCAAGCAGTTTCCCTTCTTTTCTTCCTCCTTCTCTGTTTCTGAAACAAGCACCACATGGACATAAAGGTATGTTAATATTCCAACAAAGTTAATGAGAGGTAGAGGAGAAAAAGAGACTGGAGGGAGATGTTCTGTTTGCCAGAAGTGGAACTGTTTGTTTGCTTGTTCCTTTCAAAGAGCACATAGGAACAAATACCGTGTTAGTTGTAAAGCATACCAAAATTAGGAAATTGCAGATTCTACATTGCCTATGGTATCTTAATTACTGCTTGTTTGTGTGTTCGTAGTGTGCTATAATTTTTAGTAATGTTACAGTAACTTTTATTATTTAGTCCTCAGGATAAACTAGGAAGAGTTAGAAATGAGATTGCACACACACTATTGAATTGCTGGGTTTAGATTACTGCTTCATTTTGCAACATTAAAATCCTTTGCTCAATCACTGTATGTAGACAAATTTGATGAACTCTAATCAGCAATAATCTGGGAAAATAGTATTTTAGAAATATATAATGTTAGATGCATTTCTATTATTTGGGGAAATATTGTTCAGGAATGCTAAAATTTGATCAGAAAATCCTGTTCATAACCAATAATATTTAATATAGTTAAATATTATTACCATTGTGTCCATGCATCCAATGATATCTAGTTGTAAAATTCTAATACACTAAGTGCTATGAACAAAAGAAAATTTAGACAATACAATTCCTTTTATGTGAAACCAATGTAACTCAAACTCATTATGGTGATGACTACCCTTATATTTGCATCCTTTACTGTATGGAAATTAGACTTATAATTATCACATAGTAGTTATCAAATTTGCATGTTCATTTCATCAAAGATTGCAGACTTCTTCATAGCGTAATGAATTTTTTCATTTTGTTTCATTCTCTCTGTGATTCATGCTACTTTTGCTATAAATTCTTCTGGTTAATCCTGGTCACAGATAACTCTCTGTTTTGTAGGTCTAAAGAGGCAAACTGAGAAGAAAAAAGCTTCTGTGAGTTACCTGTCCTTTTTAATGACTCAAGTTCTTCTAACAGTTTTTAATATTGTAGCATTTTCCTTCTGCCTCTTCAGTTTGCTGGATGTTTGACTTCCATCTTACTCTGTCTGCAAAAGGGACTCCTTTAGCACATATTTACACTCTCTTAAATGTTTCTAAGTTACTTTTTTATTGTTCCAGCCTTCTTTCTAAAAAAAAAGAAAAAAAAAAAGTCTTTAAACCTAGTTTCTCAAGGGGGAGAGAAAACCAAAGAAACTGAGGAGGTCAAGGTCATAAGAAGTGCTAAAAGAGCTGAGATTTTGTGGTATTGGGTACTATGGAGGAGAATGCAAAACAGTAGGAAATTCCAGTTAGAAATTCTCCCTGTAATTAGAACAATTTGTTTTGCTATATTGATACTATAAAAGTGTTTAAAGGACTAAAGCCCTTAAAGGACTCTGTAACATAACAAAGGGCTAACTAATCAGGACAACTAGTGTACTGAAACTTTTTCTGTGGTTAAAATAGAATTGTAAGATATCTCACCAAATTTGTTAAGGCTGAAATATATTTAATTGTTTCAAATGCATTTGTTTTTTTGAAACTGCACCAATAAATAATGCACATAGGATGCATTTATGCTTTACTCTTTTTATAGCTATCAAGGAGCTATAAGTAATTACTCTTACAACTGAGAGGTTTTTTTTCTTCTATTGTTTCTCTGTAAATGGAAAGCTATTTGATGTATATTTGTTACAGCTTGAGTGAGGAACAAGCAGTCGTTGAAATTGTCACTTATAAAATTAAATTATGTGGGTTTTACAAATGTTGATTTTCAAAAATCTCATTTACAGTCTATATGCTGAGAATTTATGGGGTCTTAAAGAAGTTATGATGAATTCTTGTGTAAACTTTTGATTGACTGAATTGCTAACTAAATGATTAAGTAAATTTTCTCTAAAAATACTACTTTTTAAAAGGCTCAGTTGCCTTCCATTTCAGTTAATAGAACATGAGTAATAACATTTCTTTTTAGAAAAGCTATGTTACTTTTTGAAAAAACTGAACTTTCTTTGAACTGAACTTTTAACTAAACTTTTATTAGTTTTGTCTTTATCCTCCAAATGTACATAATTTCAATCTTTAATCAACTTATTTTGAAAATTCTAATGTCAACTTATTTTTCACTTCATCAGACACTGGAATGTTTTAATTAAAAAAAATTGATATCTTAATCTAGCATTCTAAGATTAGTTAATAGCCCTGATTAGCTTTTTATATATTTATATATGTGGATGTGGAACTAAGGCACATTCTTATGACAAGAAGAAAATCTTTCCAAGAACCAGAACATTGGATTGTTTTCCCTTGTTTAGAGCTGAAGGGAATTAGAAGGTTTCAGAACCAACTATTATGTGAAAGAGCAATAAACTTACTCATATGTATCTATAGATAATCTGGATTTTTTTAAATTTGACCATTGTCCTTTCAATTTTCACCATCATTTCTTTAAGATGCTAACCACATAAATTGCTATCATAAAGGATCATAAATCAGCTGAATGTGTTTATATTTGTGTAGTTTTTAATTATACTTGATATTTTTGTTGTAGGACTGCAAGTATATATAATCTGATTTTCCAAGAAGAAGGCAAACATGCACATCTCTATATTTGAATACATGGTATTGGCTTAATTGGTAAAGGTTACAAAAGTTAACAACATGCATAATAAAATACACAACTCAAGGCTTGAGATATGACCGTCTCTGGTTTTGAATCATTGGTTTGGTTATATTATTGCTTTAGGAATAAATTATTTTAAAATATGAATTTTTAAAAAATAATAGTTTTTTATATTTCACTGTCTCTAAGAGATTAAAAAAAATCTTGTGAGCATCCTTAAATTAATATTTTTCACTTTTATGAATACTTGGTATCTCAAGGGTGCTAAACAATTGACTGTTGAATGGCTTTTTCTTTTGATGTAACATTGTTGGGAATTGAATCAGAAAAAATAAGCATTATTTCATTACATGTGAATTTTGCTACTTCTAATAGCAGTGTAGCTATTCATTTAGCTCTCCATGAGAAAGAATAAACTTCAGTTACTTTGTGGATATAATTTCAACTTGCTGTTTTGTAGCAATTCTTCAAATAGTCAGCTAGACAAATCTGTTCTTGAAAGTTTCTTGAAGGCTAATTATATATCCTATATTGAGATGCATGTTATGTCAATGAAAAAATTGTAAATCAGGACATAATTATGAAGATTAGTAGATCTAGAAAAGCACAAAGAAGAAAATTGAGGATTTTTTTCCCTAATGCAGTTACTCTTCCTAAAGTTCTGAGTTTAACTTAACTGGGGTAACCCTGGTAGAGATTGATGCAAACCTATGAAAGATTAATGCTGATTTCTATAGATTTTTGTATTTGGTAGACTGCCATGAAACACAC
>WEIU01011756.1:3576-14981 GCA_013389925.1 Aegithalos caudatus
CTTAAGGACTTTAGTAAGAAGGCATGGAACAGACGTGCATAGGTGCCTTCAGGTGGGTCTAAAGCAACCTCAGCATGTAACACCAGAAAAATCAAACAAAAGAAGCAGATATTTTGAATTTGAAGGCATTGAATGCTGCAAATCTTCAGTATCTCATATGCCAGTGTTATTCTTTTTATTAGCATAGATCACAGTTCCAAAATAATTATCAGATTATAAGGGCATATTATAAGTGTATATCTTTGGTATATACTTTATTATTCTGCTTAGCAAGAAATTATATCCATCATTTTACATATTTATCAGCACGATGCCTGATTTCTCCTACCATTATAGCCTTAATTTTCTAGAGATAAATAACATAATGACATATGCTGTAAGGTCATAGGGCATGGTCTCATTTAGAGTGGACTGTTGTATCTAGAATTTCTGGCAGTTTTTATGAGGTGAAATATAAATTTAAGAAATTCATTGCAAGCAGACTGTTTTGAAATTTTAGAATGAAATAATTACTTATGCCTAAGAAACCACCAAGCTAGTACATGAGGATATTTTTCTTTTATGAATAATTTTGAATGTTGCATTTTGATGATTAATAAAACTTTCATATTTATGTAAAAAGTGGAAAGAAAAACAATGCAGTGAAAAATGTTTATTCTTGTTTCTAACATTAGCTGCCATCATTATTCTGAATATAATAGGATCACATAGCTCCAAGTTACTATTAAAATGGTAACATTTTTTATATTCAAAAATGTAAAAATATTTGCTGTAAGAAATTCATTTTAATGTAAAAAATTATATTAATTTCTTATGAATATATTGCAAGCAATATAATTTCTGTGCATCTCCTTAAAGGAAACTAAGCAATATTCATCCACTAAGAGGAATTGCTCTGCAGCTCAGGAATAATTCAATCCCATTTCTTGATTAGCAGCAGTGTAAAGTTTATACAAGGGAGAGATGAATCAGATCTTTACATGTTTTTCATTTATGCCATGACACAGTGTACCAGAGGCATAAAAGGACTCATGAAACCAGGAAGCAACCCAAAGCTATTTCTATGGAAACAAGCTCTGGCTGCAGAGAAGGCAGTAAATCAATCTCCTTCATGTTGTGTTTGAGACATGTTTGGATGTTTCCAACTCTTGGCTGCCAGGTTACCTAACCAGCTAGTGTCTCAGGATTTAGTGCTACTGACTGAATTCTTTGCACACCTGATGGACAGTGCTATTTTTGACTGAGAAAAGTGGGCAGGATTGATTTTTCTTTTCTTATTTTTTACTGCAGAAATAGTGCCTATTGACTTTTGCTGTGTTGTTACATATTAAGTACCTTATTCTTTTCTAAAAGACCAAACCCTCAAGTAAGAAAACAAATGAAGAAACAAAAAACCCCAAACCTCTCACAACAACTCCACTTGGGGTTTACTTTGTAATCAAAGTAAAGCTAAGCTCCCTTTGTACCCCAGGCCCCAGAATGATCCCATCATCGAATTGCTGTTGGTGAGCATAGGTTGCAGAGGGCAACGTCCCTTAGCAAAGCACTGTGCTTCCCAAAGAGGGGTCAAGTCAAGCTTTTAAGTGCATATTACTTTTTCCTGAGTTGTCAGGTTTTTTTTAGTGTGAAGAATTAGGTCTTAATCACATTAAAATGATTAAGGGAACACTGGATAAATATTCTACATGTTTGGTGAATAACAAGCTTCTCACAATATTTCCAATAAAACTATAAGTTGTTATTTCATGATTTAACCAATGAAATAAAAACCTGAAAGTTTGCTTTGGTTTTAACTGAAGAGCAGAAAATTCAGGATACCCAAAATAATGGAGAATCAGGAAGGGATAGAAGTTCCCTTCTTCTTTGTGAAGAAAAAAAAGAAGTAAACCAAACTCAGTCTTTCCATGAAAATATCAGCCAGCTATGTTAGAGGGCAATGTTCAAGACTTAAGGAATACAAAAACTGCTTTTCCATTCGGTTTCTCTACAGATGAACAAAGTTGGAAAAGCTCCATGCAGTATTGCCAACCACAAGCCTTCAGAAAACATGAAACCAGTCTCTCCAAATTGTATGACCAGGTTTTAAACCAAAAAATCTTCAAATAGGAATGAATAATGTACTTTCCTTATTGGTTAAGTTACTTGGGTCTGATACACCCTCCTCAGAACAAGAAGTTTTTTTAAGAAATGAAATTTAAAATGACTACTGGACTGCAGGACTAGAATGGAAGAAGAGTTAAATGGAAATGAATGAAGTAAAAGAACAGGAAATGGGGATAGAGATGGATAAGAAAGTTCAGTAAGAGAGAAAAGTGAAAAATTAAGATGTAAAAGGGACTGCAGTTTGTATGTTGTGTAACACGGTGTTTTGCCTATATTCCTTTAGGTCACAGAGAAGGAAAAAATCCCTTAAAAGTCTTTCTGGTCTACTAAAAACAACGTGTGGAACACTGAGTGTTGAGTTCTAATATACACACACAGAGTACAGCTCCATGCTGTCACTCTCTGACTGGAAGTCAAATGAGCATAGATTGCCTATTTGGTGCATTAACACCAGAGTTTATTGGACAAGATACTGTCTACCTCTATCTGGAGCTCACAACAGTTTCAGTTAAGTACATGATGTTATAACTAACAAGTTGGAGTTCTATAAATATCTAATATCTGCTGCAAAGTTATGAGTGATTACTCTAAGAAAAGCACATGGAGTGAAAGAAAAAGGTTTATCATGATTTTCAAATAAGGGCAGAAAGAAAATTGTTAAATGAAGAACAAAATAATGAGAAACACTTTTAAGCTATTTCATGTTTAGTCAGGTATTCAGATATTCCAAAACCTGTGCCTAACTATATTCTCAGATACTAATGCAGTATTCATATCCAAAATAACCAGGTTTTTGGTATTTAGGATAACATAAATACACTGACTTAAAATTTCCCATCTCTTCCACCTACTCCTCCTCCCTCAATGCTTTTAACACACACTGAATATTATTTTTTCCATTGAGCTCTCTTTTCAACACTGTTCCCCTCTTTTCTCAGACATAAATGAGGTGCTGGGCAATGTTCTGACGTCAATGTGGTAATTGCCCCGGAGGGGGGGAAACAGGAGTTTAAAATAGAAATAGAGACACAGACAGACACATTCATGTAGACACCTGTGGGTGCCAACAACACTGATAGACCCAGACTTCTGGGAACCTGGGGAAGACTTCAGATGCCACATTGCTCTCTGAGCCCTGTAGGGCATTGTTCTCCCTGTGTCTTGGAGAGGATTGAGCTACAAAATTCAGGACTGGCATTGGACTTGGAGCTGCTCCAAAGTTTACCAAGATGCATGGGTATGGCTGAGGTCTGTCTGTAACTACAAATGATTTTTTTTTTGAAGGTTGTATCTTGCATATTATACATTTACTCTTGCTTTAATTTATTATAAAACCAAAACTATTTACAGATCTCTGGGTAAATGACAATCCAGTGTTTAATTTCTTCAACATCTCTAATGGAAAATCTCCTCAAAAACAAGCAGTACTACCACTAGCAGCACATAGTGTTTTAGTCTGTCAGATTTAAAAGAAGCATAAAGATATTACATCTAAAAAGGAGTCTCCAGAGATATGAGGTAAAGTTCTGGATTTATTTCTCTTCTCCATTTCTGTTTTAATTTACAACAAACATTAATTAAGAGCAGAAAAGGTGCAGGAGCTGGATAAAGAAATAAAAAAAATGGTTTGTGAGCAGATGCTAGAAAGTTTAGTCTAACAAAATCATGTATAAGAAGAGAAGTACTGTGTGTTTCTGAAAGAATCACCACATTACTATCAGATAATTAGCACAAAACAAATGGGAATGAATTGGCAATTAATATATTTAGACTGGAAATTATGATTTTTTAATCATCTTTGAACAGAAGTTCTGGCATTTCCTTCTAATAAAGAGAGGTTGTTGAGATTTTTTTAAGGCAGCTATATAAATTTATGCTTGAATTTAAAAACAAACAAAAGAAGGCAGTTCTTTGGGCAATAAAAACAAATTAGTTGTAGTTCTTCATGAAAGAATGCTAAAGGTCAAAACCCATAAATAAGTTCAAGAGAAGACCAGTAAATATTTTAAAAAGAAATCCACAGAATGTTTCTAAATTGATAAAAAACATGAAGCTGAAGAAGAAAAAACACACTGGGGAAACATCATATATATTTACCCTGATGTTGCTTTTCTCTCATGGCCTCAAGGCGATTTACAACGTAGATATGTCAGTTTCTGAGAGATCTCTGTACCTAGCAGACTTTCTACATAAGTCATAACTTTATTTTTAAGTTAATCATGGTGGTGTTGAAGACCCAACTATATTCAAGTTATTCTGTACTCTAAGAAAGAAGTAGAGAGAGGACCAGGAGTGCTGCAGTTCTTTGTGTGCAACTCCACAATGTGTTGGTACTTGTGTTCATAATGTCATTATCATCAGGTCAGTGTGTTCTGCTCATCTTTGTTCACCTCCAAAGAAACTTTTTGCTCCAAAATTCGTATTTTTTTCTTAAACATGGCCAGGAACTACATGTTGCTTGAGAGCACATCAGTTTTAAAAATCAGATACAATGTCCACCTTAATCAGGAAGCAGTCAACCTGAAAAGAGGCCTTAACTATTTTGTGGTCTACCTCTTGCAAAGACTTTGGTTTGGTGAAGAGACCAGGAATGTCCCATGCTGGACACAGCTGTTCCTTCCAACAGACCCAACTCAGGACAGAGATGAGCCCATCAGCCAAGCTGGTTTTGGCTCTGCAGAAACATTAAAGAAAGAGCATAATGTCTAGACAGCGACGAGTGAGGAAAAAAAGTATTAAAAATAGCTCTGTGAACAACAAGATCAGAGAATGAGATTCTCCTGTAGCCCTCAGAGGACCCCATGTTGGAGCATATGGTTGTGTCCTGAAGAAACTACAGCCCGGAGAGAGCCCACACAGGAGCAGGCTTCTGGCAGGAGCTATGGCCCATGGAGGTTCCATGCTGGAGTAGAGGAAAAGTGTGGGGAAGAAGGAGATATAGAGAGAAAACTTAGGAATGCAATACCTATTCCTCAACCCTCCTCCCTAGGCCTGCTTGGATGGTGTGGTAGTAAAGGATATAGCAGTGAAGGAATAAACATGAGCTCAGAAAAAAAAAAAAAAAAAAAAAAAAAAAAAAAAAAAAAAAAAAAAAAACAGAGAAGTCAAGGAAGAAGTGCTAGTCCAATATGTCTTTGTTTCTTACTACACAGCTGTATTTTAATTGACAGAAAGTTAGTTTAATTTTCCTCAAGTTGTATCTGCTTTGCCCACAACAGTAATGGGTAAGTTACCTCTTTATCTTGACCCACAAGATTTTTCATCTTCTTTCATCTACTGACCTATTGAAAAGGCCAAGTGAGAGAGAAAGTAGGAGTCTAGAAGCTAGCCAAGGTCAAACCACCTCACCATTAAGCCCAGCTCTTGTCAAATATACTGAAAAAAATTGCTTCCAAAGAACTTGAAAGAAAATTTTGGGAAGCAGCGTTGATTATCAAATCATGTTTGAAGAGTTTCTCGTAAGTCTTTAAATTCTCATTTTTTCTTTTGTTTTAGCTATAAAGAACTTTAAAAGGGCAAGGGTAAAATAAAAAAAATAAAATAAAAAAAAAATTAAACTACATATTTTTTCATGTAAACCCCCCCTATATTTGGGCTACTCCAGTTCTTGCAATTTAATTCATATTCATAATGTTTACATTGTGTTTTTTGTGGCCTTGTGAGAACTATTTATTTTCCATGTAGTATAAAAGAAATAAAGCTCTTGGAGTCAGTCTGGGCCTCTCATGATAGTTAGAATACGCATGTCACCATTATGGACAGAAATCTTTGGAGTAGAGCTTTTGACTTTTAAACCTCATATTGACTACCAGCTGCTGTCCTCACTGACAGAGGCAATAGACATGCACTGCAGAAATTTGTGTATCTGTCAAAAGAAAAAACACAAGAAAAATATTTTATAGCTGCTGCACAGAATCAGAGGACTGTGAAGCAACAGTCTAAAGTACAATGCAAGATAAAGGGACAGCAGTTGTCTTCCCTTGCAATTTTCCTCTTTGCCCTTGCAGTTAAGGTCTTAGAAAGCATCAGCATAATCCTTCTTCCTTGATATGAGTTCAAGGGAAATCTTTAGATCAATTATGGGACCTTGAATTAGCCACAGTTTTTTTGTCACAGAAATAGCTGAAGACCTTTAAATACCTAATGCTATTGATTATGAGGGTATAGGCTCTGTAACACATAGAGGATGTATTAATATATAGGTGTTGTCAACAAGTGTTTCCCAGGAATCCTTGCAAAGCCAGTCAACCTCTCTCACAGTCTAACACTTTTCTGTAATTTCCAAAATTTAAACAAACCACATTCGGCTTCCTCCGGGCCTTTAGATAAAGAATACATGTTTACGTGTTTAGATACATGTTTTTGTGTCCTTTTGGAAGTCTGACAGTCTTGCTGATAGGAAGTTTCCATCTGCCCTCGTGCTGTAAGCTTGCCATCTTCCTCACTCCCAGCCTGCCTCATACTCAAGACCAGGCATTGCCTTATCCCAGCTCTCCTTGCCCACTAACTGGAGATGCAGCAATCTCCCTTTCCTGTTGGGGGAGTTTCCTCACTGTTAGCTGTCTTCACTTCAGTAGCATCCAATGCAAACTGGCAAACTTCATCTTTGCTGCCCACAAACATCTTTCTAACTGAATGTAACATTCTTCAAACTACACAGACAAAGTGGTAATACCATTCATCAGTCATAACATCACACCTTATTTGTTTAAAAAATCCCAAACAGACACATCTTTCAAGACACTATTTCTTTGTACATACTCACATAGAGGTCTTCAGTTCTGAGTACAAAAGCGTGAGTTATTGGCACAACATGTCTGACTACAGAACTAATCCCACAGTTTGCAGATCAGATTTCTTTTCCTAAGTGCAGCTGCCTAGTGGCACTCGAATTCACGTTGTTTGTTAGAGTGGGTTCCATTTTGTAATACCAGGAGACCTGTGCATGCTCTTCTCCCCATTCCACTTCCTTCTACCTCTAATTCTAACAGCAGTTTTCCTCTTACTTTGTATGTCACGTTTCTCCACATCCTTGCAGACTGTACCAGGGGAAGGGTGTGCGTAATCTTGTTTCACCAGTGTGTGAACTCTTGGGAAAACAGCTACTATGCATAGCACAGTGAAATTATGGCTGGGTTTTGTGACAATGGAGAAGTATGAAAAAAATGTGCTTTCCAGAATTAAGTCTATCACTTATTTGTCTGTATCTGCAGTTATTTGATAGAGCATTATTGGTTAATGGCAGTGAATCAGTTATCAGAAATTTATGATGAAGGAAATCAGAGTTTTGGATGATTAGAGGTAGGGTTTCAAAGTCCTTGGTTGCTTTATTTTTTGTTCAAATAGATTTATTTTCTGTTTCAGAGGACTAGAAATCATATATGAAATTAGGTAATTCAAGAAAACACATTTCACTGTTGTTTTATCTCAACTACCAGAGGAAAAAATAATTCCATCCCTTATTACTTTTAATACATTTTTTCCAAAGGAGTGAAATGCATCACAATGCTATTATAGGGAAACGAAGGAATGTATTTATCATCACAGAGGAGGATTTGAATGTGCTAGACAATACACATATATACACACAAAAGACTATTCTGTCATTAAAATATTATAACTTTATAATATTATTTTTTCAAACAGCAGATGGTGATTGAAAAACAGTGTTGGTCAGCATGCTAGAAAATCATCAGCAGCTGAATTGTCAGTAAGGATTTTTAGGTAGACATGACTGAAAAATAAAGTCTTAAGGATACTTTTAAATAGGGCCATTAGATTTATTTTGATTCATCTGATATAAATCTAATAGACCTTACATAAATGCCTGAACAAAACATTTACTAATCCTATAAGGAAATGAGAGATCAATTATTAAATTCAAAGGTATTCTTATTACAAAGAGGAAACATACTTTGGTAGAAAAAGTTCCATGTATGTCCTAGGGGTGGTCAAGCTAAGATGTTCCTCTGTTCCATTTGCTAGTATTTAAATGGATTATGGATTGATGCTCTGCCTGGGGGAAAAAAAAAAGAAAAAAGCATTAATGTTAATGAAGACAAAAAACAAATGCTAAATCTGCAGATGTTGCTGAATAGCATGTTCAGGATAATGAAGAGTTCTTTCTTGTCATTTCAGTCTGTTATTGTGTATAAATTCAAATTTATTTTGACTAAGTATTTAAAGAACATATATCCAGATGTTTAGCACATAAATATTGGTAAGCAGGGTGGTGATTTATTTATTATAGTTTAATTGGAAATAGTGGATTAAAGAGTCATCTAAAATGATGCTACTTATTAGAATATATTTAAGAATTTCATTAAAGCAATTTTTTTGTGTTTTTCTTTTAACTTGTTCTAAAATTGTCCCTTTGATTACCTTATTAAATATTTTGTTAACCAATAAATATCTTCATTCTCAAGTCTTCCGCTTGTAAGTTAGTGACACACTGCTATCTGTATAATTCAAGCTGTTTTCTTTTTCCTTTTCCTTACTTAATAGGATATCAGTAGCATGGCTGAAGCTGGAATTTTTTTTATACTGTATTATATATATTAGCTCAGTTGATTAGAGCCTAGTGCCATTAGTCCAATCCCCATATGGAATATTCACTAAAGAGCTGAACTTGAAGATCCCTGTGGGTCCCTTACAACTCTAAATATTCTGTAAAATATGCTATAGACAAATCAATTATATTACATCAAGGTATTGTTTGATGTGCTTGGTTAAAGTCACAGAAAACTGCAAATTATTAGTGACATGGTTAAAATACAATGTGTCATTCATGTACTGCATAGCTGGGTGTTTTCTTAGGATTCCCTTCAAATACTTCACATGTACATTTTTTTTAACACTCTTGGTCTTCCTCAGGGTTTGAACAGTGTGTTATTCTGATGCACAACTTGTATTTACTTTTAGCCTATTTAAGTACCTTTTGTTCGAAAGAGGCAGAACTTTCTATATGCATGCTTAATACACAATATAATCAGTTTTATTGGCTGCACTCGTATTTGGTTCATTGCAAGCAGATGCTTCACTACGGTTCCTGCCAGCTACCGAGATCAATACTTCCTTCCACAGCCTCATGAAAACGTTTTCTACTTGCAAAACTGTTGATGAAAGACCTTCCCATGATGGCCTTTCACACCAGTTGGCCTCAGTCAAAATACTCCCAATATTTTTAGGAGAAGATGACAGATTTCATCTACTGCACAGTAGATGATTTGTTTAGCTATTTGCTTGCAATGAAAAATCATAATCTACTGCTGTGAAATAGACATTTGATTACGGGTTAATAAAACATAGTTATGGGATAATAAATATTCACATTCTCATAGTTATAATGTCTTGGAAGCCTCTGACAAAGTTATTTGGACAATAGATACAACAACTTTGTCAAGATTAACTTTCAAGCAATAAATACCAAAAGGTTACCCACATTCCAAAAATCACTCCTAAAATTAAAACAATATGTATATTTACACATTCACATTCTAAGGCAAGAGCTGAAAATTTTTGTATATAAGTGTTTAACACAAGGGGTAGAGAATATGCAAATAATTCCAGAGAAAAACACAGTAGTGAGAATCTGTTATGAGAAAATTGTATTTCTTCCTTCATGTTGATTGGTCCAGAGACCAGGACAAGAAATACACTATTTCCAGGAGTTTCATCCACTCTTACTGTCATGAAAATTGTGAAAGCAAAAAAAACCACCTGTTTTTTTGCTGACTTATACTTTTTCTGGATAATAAATGTCAATGTAAAACATCTGGGATCCATATTAAAAGCCTTCCAACACTACTTTTTCTTCACACATTCAGAAGTTTACTACCTTTCCTGAGGCAAACAATAATTTGACCAAGAAAAGATTTAGTGTTAGATCAAAGCTGGAGCAGTCTTTGACACTAATGTCTCTTTTCAAAAATCTGCATCTAATCTATGTCCATGGATCAAGCTATCTCATGAAAACTCTTTTCCTGATGAAAAATAAAGGGATGAGTGATGAATGAGAGAAACATTCAGAGAAGATGGGGTTTGGATAATGAGATCCACTCATATAAAACTACACACTTCAGAAGAAATTGAGAACTTTATTTCTGTATTTCAGACTAGATAAATAATTATATTCATCCATATCATAGAATAATTTAAAGAGGTTTTGGGGACTCTTTACCTAGAGAGGACAATACGAAAATTTCTTTGATCTATTTATATTGTGGCCTAAATTTGGGACTGTTCAGACTCTAGTGTCTGGGGCCAGAGAGGTGAAATTATTGAACAAGTGCAACAGACAGATGGACCAATAGGAAAATATTTGACTGTGTCTGTGGTGCCACTAATTGTGTCATCCCAGGAAATGCTTGTGTCAGCCTCTGACAACAACTTTCAAACTTTACTGTGCTCTATAGCTTTCGGGTTTTAAGGGAAGGCTATCTAAGCCTCAAGTTCAAAAATGGGCAATTTATTGCCCAAATTGCTTAATTTTCTTTGATTAATTGCTGAAGCAAATCACATAAGCATATTCTAAAATGGTACATTCACACATGTTGCATTTTACATAGAATTTGAACCAACTGGTGTATGATTTTTCCATTAAAATGGCAGTGGCTTTAAAAATCCACTTCTCTTTCCATCATTCTAGAAAAAAAAGTCTTTAAAAGCTAAAAAGACCATTATGCCCAATCCCAAAGCAAGATGTTTCAAGTCAGTGAAATGGTACTGTAACTTTATGTGGTAGAAATGCTGAGCAGCAAAATCAGTAAAATGTGAAGATTTTGATAAGTTTTTGAAAATGTGTGGAATACATGTCAGACTGTACCTGGCCTTCTATCTCAGAAATTCAAGGTGCAGTCTGGGTTTTAATTTTCCATTCCTTTTAGGTAGGATGTGCCCTGAAGTACAAAATTCTGAAACAAAACTGTACTCTCCTTACCACTATTCTTACCATTTTTGTTTGTCAGCATGTTTGTCAGGCAACCTTACACATTCAGAATTGGAAATAGAATTGATGATGATCAGCCTCAGGAGTGCAGACTTTTTCTACCTTCTAAGCCAAAACAGTAACTTAGAAAGCAAAAAATGCTTTTCAGAGGCTGAAACATATAGCAATTTTCAGAACCAAATCACAGCCTAATGCAAAGAATAGACAGAGAAGAGAATGTCTAACTCAAGGTAATCACATTAAAATACCATCTTTGTCTGGTCCTTATCCAAAACCTACTGGAATATATAGTAAACCCTGCTCATACCCATTTTGCTGTCATGGTCCTCAGACTGATTTTGTGCAGTCAGAAGCC
>WEIU01011760.1:1223-76043 GCA_013389925.1 Aegithalos caudatus
AACAACAAAGAGATCCTGGTTATTGAGTTTAAATAAATATGATTGATTACTTGAATGTCTCAAAACAACATAAACATTATGATTTCCAGACACATCTGACAGCAGAAAATTGCATTCCCTAATTGGCTATAATTTCTGTTAATGCGAAGGGAAAAATGTGATATAGTGAAAGAGAAAACAAAGTTTTCACCATTAAAAGAAACTGTTGCAATTCAACCTAATGCTTAACATGAGCACCTTACTAGTTGCTGCTGTGCCCCAGATTTATAGATTAGATACAAAAAATTATCAAGAACAACTGACATAGTTATTCTGGAATATTTGTTTCTTGGTTTAGTAGATATTTTGAAGGTGAAGAATTTACACATGCAAGTCTCTTTGTCAAGCATTTGGATCTAGTTCACCTCTAATTTGCCATGAAAATCCTCATTCTGCCTTCTTTTAGGAATATACCATGAAATTACACAGTATTACATAGCTCATGATGTATTCCTGCCTCCCATTGTAATCCTATAATGGTAAAAGCTCATTTTTTACCTTACATGTATGTTCAGCTATATGGTTTACATAATTATAAAATGTAGTTTAGAGGTCTGCTGATAAATTGAAAAATCATGGACCATTCTTCAGATTATTTTTCCACTGTGGACATTACTATTACAATATATATTTGTTTTCATTGATAATGGATTTTAAATATTTATATGGTAGCTTTAAAAGCAGGCTATATTAAATGCATCTTATGCAATTGTTGTTTGCTGCATTATAGAGTTTATTCATGTTACATTACTATGTGGAACGTAATACCTCAAAATGTTTTCATAGCCAAGACTAAATGGATTAAAAAAATAATCAGACTAATGTAAAAGAGATGAATTGGTAACCACAGCATGACAATTGAGATCAGGAAGTTCTTGAACTATAAACCAGAGAAAGTGGGGATAGAATAACAGAGGAAAAATGCTCCTGTCCCTCATAATGCACTGCTCAAGCATCTGTGACACACTTGAAATGGCCTCACTGGGACAGAGCTACCACTCTTGGGTTATGGCTACAGCTCTTCTTCATGTCCAAAGACAACTAGAACTTGTACCATGCAGTTATTGCTATAGGTATTTTTATGTACCAAGTAATTTAATCGCAAGACAGAATATGATAGACGTAATGATTTTTTTCCATAAGGGGTCATGGTTTCTGAATTTACCTGTTNCTTGTCAAGGTATTACAGATACCACTGTGAAGTATTCAGAACAGTTTTAACATACCAACCATTCATAGCTAGGCACACAGCAAAGTTGTGTGCAAATTGTATGACTCAAAAACAAACAATTTGAACCATAATATTCAGTTAGTTTTTTTTTTCCCCTAAATAAAAGATATAGAAAGAGCCTGTAATTACCTGTAACTGTCAACTCCGTAGTTCTTCTGACAACAAAGAATCCATATTTTAGCTCACAAGTGTAATTTCCAATGTCATCCTCTCTAACTTCCCGAATGACAAGAGTGTCCTTTTTAAACACAATACTTGGTCTCCACGTCTTTGACTTGCATTCCTGTTTAAAGAAAATATAAAACTTCTGGGATTGTGTTCTTACACTTGAAGTGGACCACTGTGGAAAATGTTACCCAAAGTCAAGGTGGTTAGGCAAGAGCCCAGGCTAGCTATAAATGTATATAAACTAAATACATAAAAATCTAGTCTATGCAGATGTTGGGTAAAACTAATTTTATCACCTGATTTGATATTTATGCCTCTGACTATAAAAGGGAGTTGATTCCTTTGGTGTTTGTTTTTTTTTTGTTTTGTTTTGGGGTTTTTTTGACATTAGTTTGCTGAGTGGTTCATATTTAATTTACTTATTTAGCATTACACTTATGTCTGCAATCTATGAGTTTTACCAGCAGCTCAGGCTGCAGGGCATAAATATTTTTTTTCCTTTTTAATCCAATTAAAACATATATAATTAAAAAATGTAGAGAATAGAAGATGAGAATGAGGAGAAATAAGGATGCTATATATCTCTTTCTAAAATCATCTTAGAATCAAACCTCTCTGGACTTATGAAAGGTGCATTCTTAACCTAAAAATGTACTNTATTAACCTAAAAATGTACTTTATTAGAGACACAAAGTCCAAGATGAGATTCAAGCAAATAGTTGGCTACATTTCTCCTAGATATGCTATCAGTTAATTTGGACGTCATCTTTCCAGGCCACAAAATCTTATGCTGAAAAATTAAGCTGTTTATTTAGGTAAAGCATACATAAATATCTCATACATTTTATTAAATGAAGCATTTGAATTTCTCAATTAGTTCATCCTTTTCTACCATTGTTGGTTCTGTTGTCTTTTCTTGAAAAAATTAAAAACAGCCCAAGCTTCATAACACTTTAGATCAAGAGAATCGTAGAAACATTGCATAATATATATTTGAAGGTATAAATCTCTTTCATTCCTTACCTTATACCACAGAATTTCAGGCTCCCTAAATGGAAACAAAAAATCCTCAATTTCAGGGCAAGAGATTTCCTTGCTTTTGCTAAGTTCAGCTTTTTCAAAATATTTCATCTTTGAATTGTAGCAGAGTCCAGTGTCATTTTCACCCACCGTCAGAGAAATGGACACTTTCATACAGTATGTTGAGTTTCTGTAATATAATAAAAATAGAAAGAAAAGTCTAATAAATTGGAACTCAAGCAACACACCAAGAGCCACATATTCATCAACGCTGAGTATCCCTTAAACTGGAAGTGGCAACATTTTACAGATGCTAAGTAAAAAGAATCTTGTATTAATTATGGAATGGAAGATGTTTTAATCTAAGGCACTGCCAGTTTGTTGACCATAGCCTTCAACGTCCATACTTCCTGGACAAAATATTCTGCATTACCTACAGACTTCATGAGCTTCTGTTCTCCCGTGAAACTCATCACTACATCTGCTTCTGGATGTTGATAAGTGGGGCAGCCAGAAACTAGGGAACTTTGTCTGCCTTCCCACGTTCCACTTTGTGATTCAATCAGGCAAAAAAGCAAAATTGCTTGAATTGATTCTTTAATTTTTTCATTTGAGTTTCCAGGTGGGGAGCAAATGAGTGTATAAAGTTGAGTACTCCCCGGGAGCACACTGTGACGGTGTAAGATTTCTCTCCTACTGTTCTGTAAATGCATTTCACCCCTGGCCTGCTGACAGAGGATCCTGCAGAGAGCACTGAGGAAACATTCACCTCCTTATCACCATTCTCATCCTCTAGGAGCTGATTGCTTTTTTATAATGGACCTGTGTGTATCAGACATGGCAGAATCTCAAAGATCAATTTCCTAATATCTGTTTCCTTTTTCTGTTCAATAGGAGGGGATAGATATACTTAAGAATAAAAAGTAAGAAAGCTTAATTCAAAGAACTCTAGAGTCCAATTTTCTACAGAAAATGTAACTCTCTAAGGAACTATCAAATTAGAGAATAGTCTTGGAAATGTAAATTTTTTAACAGAATGACCCTTAGCTATCGATCTAATTCATGGACTTGTAAGCAAAACAAACACAAAATTATTTCCTCATAATGAAGAACTAAGTATAATTTGTTATCATGTTTGAGAATCTGGCTGTATAAAGCAAATAAAATTGTTTAAGCTTTATGCAAATCAAAGAAAGGATCCACTGAATATGGATCACTCTTGTTGCATTTAAGCTGGTAAAGAGCCAATTCCCATTCTTTCCATTACATGCAATTGAAAATCACCCACTTTTTAATGAATACTTTTTCATTATTGTAAATTGTGTTCATTTTCTATTAAGATGTTACTTGGAATATTTTATTTATTTGTTTGTTTATTGCGTGTCTTGAAAATATCATAAAAAGTCACTTAATTCTGTTTTTCCAAATTGGTAAAATGCTTTTTCTTTTTTCCTGGAAGACTCATCCCTTGGAAACAGGTTCTGAACAATTCATCAAACCCTGAGGTTTAATAGTAAACTAACTAGATGAGAGTGTCCTATTATTGGATGACAGTGAGCAGAATATAGGGATTTGTTTGCCTATGCAATTTTCACGTTTAAATATTTTCTGTAATTCCTTCCTGTGTGTTTAAGCATCATGTTTTGTTCATGTTATTGAATCTCATTATTTAACTATTTTAGAAGGACATGACAGGGGAAAAAAAAAAAAAAAGAGAGAGGACAATTTATTGTCTTCTCGGTCTCTGAAGAAGCAATGTTAGTAAATTTTTTGCATAGGCATCCTTTAGTATTTGGAGTGAATTTTTCAAAAATGATGATTAAATGTTTTGATGTACTAAAGAACTCTGTTCTGCAACAGTGACAATGTCAATTGCCAGAATTTTGTCTGAGGCACATCCAAGTTTCCATCGCAACAGCAGATCCTTTAGCAGATGCAACTAAGGCTTCCTGCTCCATAAGAGAAGCATTTTGGAAATATTTCAGAATGTTTAAATTCATTGTTTGAAGTGTTTCTTTCTAAACTGTCAGATATAAGGTACTAAAAAATTTTGGGTGTTTTTTTGTCAGTTGAGTTCCCTAGCAGAATTTTCTTTCAAAAGCTGAAAGTATAATCAAAAAACCCTACAATTCCAGATGCCCACTGGTGGTACAGACTTCCTTATTTCAATTCTAAATACTTAACTACACTGTCAATCTGACTCATCTCGTGCTCTGTGTCAGAAACCAAGTCTGTTGACTCAAAACAAAACTCAAAGAGATGGGTACAGAAGGCAGAAGAACACAAACATTATGAGGTAAGAAAATGGGCCTACAGTACAGAAAGAGAGAAAGAAAATTGAATAGTCCCCAGGTAGGAATGAAGAAGAAGAAGAAGGAGGAGGAGGTGATTGCTGATTACAGCTAGAGCACTAGGGATACAATAGGTGTCAATCTTCTGAGGCAACAGATGAAGTACAGGCAGCAGAGCCCTCTGGAGTATGCACATACTGCAGAGGGTAAAAAAATGCTCATGTGTTAGAAGTAAGAAAGTTTCCCATATGTCTCTTACTAGAGGGACCAGATGAGAAAGAAATAAAACAAGCAAAATCTCTATAGCATGAATTCAAGCAATTTTTAAAAACTGGTATTAGCTAAACTAAGTGTGCTTTAACTCACTTATGATACCTTTGAGGAGTTTCTTTTCTTTGCCTTTGTTTTTTCCCGAACATGATGATAAGAAGTGATAAATTAACAAATTAATTTTTTTCTAATCTACCAGTCACAAATGTTCACAAGTATAGAATTACCTAGAACCCTTTTGTACATTTTCAACTGTTACTCAATAGATTTTCAAGTGCTAAAGTAATGAGATCTAAAAGTACAAAATACCAAAACAAGAAGAAAAAAAGATGTTTGGTTTTTTTTGTTTAAGACAACAAACCCAACTTAATCAAATTTATCTTAAAACAAAGTTAAATGAGCAGGTAACTTGTTAGAGAGAAAAGGAGAAGAGGAGACACACAAGGGGGGAAACAAACAAGAGAACACATGCAGACCAAGAATAGCTTCTCTTAACTTTCACTTTTGCAATATTCTAATCTACATTTAAAGGAGTTCCTTTTGTGAATTAAGCACTTTAAGTATGGTTTCTTTATAAATACCTCTCTAATTGAGCCAGATGGGTTTACACTTACAAAACTCTGCTTTTTTTTTTGCCTCAGAAAAAAAACTGTGGTAAATGTCAGTCTCCAGCCTCACCAGAGAGAGCTCAGTGATGGATTTATACAGCTCAGTACCATCCAGGCAGCATCCCTCATCATCCCTATTCATGACAGAAGGGAAAGTGGGACTCTTCCTGTTATTTGTGCACTCCGGTGTTTTGCTATTATACTATTTACCAGAGTAAACAAACTGGAGAGCAAACAGGAAGGCAGAAAATCTCTCTTATGTTTCTCCTCATAATACAAAGTTGGAAAGTAACTTTATTTCCAACTGACTTGGAAAAATAACTTTATTTCTAACTCCTTCAAAACTGGACATTTAAAATAAAGTCTGAGAAGACTGTCAAAAAGAGTTTTCTTTTCTTTGCAGTTTTATTTTAAATTTTAATAAGGAAACTTAGCCACTGATGTCCATATCAACTTTCTATAAATGGTCTACCACATTTCTGGAGAAAACTTTTGTTGACTTCATTAATTAGTTTTTTCATGATTTTGCATACACAATTTTGTCCTTTTTCAGTCCAAGTAACTTCTGTTACAGTTATTTGGATGCCTGAAAGCTGGAGAGAAAAGAATTCATTCAAGACAGAAACAAAAACACGTTATTGATAATCTACTCGTGCTCTTGGCCTGTGGCTCCAAAGGCTCTTTGTGAGCTTGTAAACTTTCACAGAAAAAATTTTAAAGCCTCTGCATAGCAGCAGGGTTTTTTGAGGACAGGCCTGAGGGAGGTGGTGAGGGAGAAAGGCCAGGGAACTGTGGGGCAGCCAGGATTACTCTTGTGCACTGAGGTGCCCTTGGTGGCAGGACCTGATGGCCCCAGCAGGTCACTGCCCCCACGGTGGCTTCTGGAGTATTCATTCAGGACAGCAGTTCACAAACCTTATATGCAGGATTCCCTTTTATTGGGTTTGGGTTTTGTTTCTTATTTGGGTTTGTTGTTTTTTTTTTCCCCCCAAGCTCTGGAATGGCTGACTCCCACACTTGCTGGCTCTGATATCTGAAATCACAGATTGCCTTTTCCACAAAGCTTCCAGAGCCAACAGAGCTGCAAGTGCTGGGGCAGTGCTTCAGGCATGGGGAAAAGAGAAGAAAAGTGGAGGGAGATGGACAGAAGCCGACTGGAATTTTCCTCTGTGCCTTAGAAATTATCTCCTGCTTCCATACCCTGGGGGGCCAACCCAGTTTGAAAACTGCTTTTGACCTCAATTGAATTACATAAGCACTGATTTCTTCCCCCAAGGGTCACCTAATTATGATACTATAAAATAACCCAGTGCACAGGAGCCTCCAGGACTATTTGAATATCAATACTCTGCAAGATACTTGTTTCAATAGGTTTGAATTAGACAAACCAGAAAATATTTAGTTTCTACGCCCGCTTCCATCCTTGGAAGCCAAACCTTCACATTTTATCTTTTTCTGACACAAGTGGTATGCACTGCCATCCTGAGTTTCCCCTTCACTCCAAACCTGTCAAAAGAGAATGTCAAAATGCAAAGTCTAACTGCATTAGAATAATGCTTTTCTTGTGTAAGAGGGAGCTAGTGACTGATGTGAAAGGCCTTTTATTGATGTTCTGAGCAATAAAAAATTAAATAAAAATTAGCCTTTACAAAGGGAATTTAATTTTATCATCCTTATAATACTATAAATTTTATTTTCTGGTAAACTAGAAAAAAGTATAAATTTCTATGTTACTGATATTTCTGTATGATCTCTGTCTTCTTTTAAGCCAAAGTGAAACTTATTTCTTTATGAGAACTGGAATCAATCTGATATTTATTTCCCCATTTTTAACTAAACTTCACTTTTTTAGTAAAAATGCTCAAACATAATTATGACAATAACCTTAATGATGAACTTGTACTGGCAATTACATGGAAGGCAAAATTACATAAAATTAACTAATTTCCCTAATTTCCCCATCCAACCTTTTTTTTTCCCATTAAAGATTCCTTTCAGATACATGAAAAGAAAAAAGTCCATAATCTTAACGTACAGGTATACAAAAATATTTCTATAATGTAACTCTCTCTGCACTCCTACAGTGTATGAATACAAATCTAAATAAATTTCATTTGAAGTTAAAGATTTCTTACAGAAAAAAATGTGTCTATATGTCTATACATACATATCTATAAACCAGTCATATGGGTATGCTGGGGATTCCAACAATTGTAAAACTAATACTAGAGGTATCTGATTCAAGAAAGTTACTATATAAAATTTTTAAAAGCACAACAATAGTATACCTATATGTCATTTAGTATGAGAAAATTTAGATTTTAAAAATAACTTTCAATTAAAATATTTGGTATCAGAAATTCAGAGACTAGCACTTATGGATTGCAGGTAAAAATGTTAGAGTTAGTTAAAAAGGATAGTAATAAATCAAAAAAGCATTTTCCTGCACAGGGCATATAGGGTGAGTAAAATATGGATTGCCATTAGTCTGAATTTAATTGCACATTTGATACTTTAGTGCTAGTTACAAATTTAGTGCTAAATTAGCTACTCATTTCAGTAAGGCTTCCCAGGATCATTAGTGAAGAAATTTTGGGCCAGTGAGTCATAAAGTGCTAGAATAGAGATGTGTCAGGACGATGCTAAACGTTTTCACTGCAGCAGATCAATGTATATTCCCAGAGGAGACAGAAGTATGAAGAGCTGTGCAAAAGTGTACCCTCACGGATGAAAACCCCTTTAGCTTTCAACTGCAGTAGGGAGATAATACCATAGCATAAAATGCCTCTAGGTACACTATGTCCTCGTAATACAGGGGAAAATGGCACATGCTTTTTCTTGGGAACCAATGATCCTAAAGAAGAGTGATTTTTATACCCATACTTAGCACCATATACCAGAATAGCAGAAATGCTTCTTTCAAAAAATTACAAGCTAATAGAGTTATATTATTCCTCCCATTTCTTTCATTTATAGAATCACAGAATCACAAAAGGTTTGAGATCAGAAGGGAACTCAGGATGTCATTTTGTCCAACTCCCTGATCAAGGAGAGTCACTTAGATCTCTCTGCCTAGGAGCGTGTTCATACTGCTTTGGAATATTGCTGAGGATGGAGACTCCACAACCTTCCTGAGCAACCTGTGCCAGGTTGCCCTCATGGTGAAAAGTGTTTCCTGATGTTCATATATTCTGTGTTCCAGTTTCTGCCCGTTGCCTCTGGTCCTGTCCCCAGGCAACACAGAGCCTGACTCCATACTGTTGGCACCCTCCCTTCAGAAATGCATATCTGTCAGCGAGATTCTCCTGTGTCTTCTCCAAGATAAAGACTCCCAGCTCTCTCAGCCTGTGCTCACAGCAGAGATGCTCCAGTTCCTTTATCATCTTCATGCTTCCTCATTGGACTCTCTCCATGTTTCTCTTGCATCAGCAAATCCAGAACTGGGCACTGTACTCCAGTGGTCTCACCACTGCTGAGTAAAGAGGAAGGCCACCTCCTTTGGTGTGCTGGAAATACTTTATCTAATGCAGCACAGCTCATCATTTGCCTTTTTTTTTTTTTTGTTGCAGGGACACATTGTTGGTTCAACTGGTTTTCACCGGAACCCCCAAGTCCTTTTCTTCAAAGTTGCATATATTTTTGTTCATGGAACCTGTGTTTACTCTGGTAGTTTTTCACTCACAGGGGATGGAGAGGAACCATTAAACAAAACAATACTTTTCCCAAGTATTATATAAAAAGGACAGAAAAAATAATAGGGTTGGTATGAGAATGACTAGAAAAAATACAGATTTTTGAAGGTAGAGGTCCTTAAAATTATGTGTATTGCATGGTGCACCAGAGCCTGCTCCAGCAGCTGTACTTCTGTATTCAGGAACAATTGAGTGTTACTACATCCCGATGACTCACAAGGTCAACAAAAACAGGAATGTCTTTATCACCAAATCATCTCTTTTGCAAATGCAACTGGTTTCTTTTACAGCACTAAAACTGAAAATACTGAAAATGCAGTGCTGCTAAATGGCTTCAGCCTTGTTTCTTGCCTTTGCCTGAAGAACTGACACAGTTCTCAGACAAAGACAGATCCTGTCATTCAGTCTCAAATGCTGTTAGTTTTCTGTTCAGCCGTCAAGCAGATGCATAAAGAATATCCCATGAAGGTATCTGTCTTGTTTCTGAATGATTAGATATTTATCTGTTGCTAACTCTGCATGAGTGTTATTTTCTGAATAGAAAAGTTACTCATTAACAGTAGATAGGGACAGAGATATCCAGCAATTACATTTATTACAGATATTAGAAGAATGACATTTGCACATGAATAAGATTCCCTTGAAAATCTCTCCATAATTCTTTCCCATATCTACCAAGTAAAAATGAGAATGCATAAAAAATCATCACATTTATTAGGTTCAAGGCTGTTTTCTAGCATTCCGATGACACTTTTCCATACTCCTGAAAATTCTCTAATTGGATTTACCTAAATAATTCCTAGAATTATGACTCCTACATTTGTCAAAAAAAAAAAAAAAAAAAAAAAAAAAAAAAAAAAAAAAAAACAACAACCCCCCCCCCCAANNAAAAAAAAAAAAAAAGACCAAACCCCTCCCCTCAAAAAGACCAAAACAAAAACAACCCCCTCCCCCAAAAAAAACCAACAGTCCAACCCCTACAGTTTTAGTTATATTTGTTTTATACCTACTTTCCTAAGAAGAAACAATTCAGATCAGTCAGTCTTTTTTACCAGTTACAGGATTAAAAGGAAGACAGTAGTATGACATCCCAGTTAGAGCATTGCTGTGTGCAGACAGAGCCAGAACTCAAAAGAAAGTAGCAATTTTTTGCAGAAAAGTCAGTTTTTGAAAAAGCTGCTACTTTTCTACTAAAGTAGAAATTTATAAATGTGCAGGAATTTTTATGAAATTTATCCAACTGAAGACCTCAGAGGAAGTCCCGAATTTCCAAAGGCGGCAGGATTTGAAGGAACAAACCAATAAACAAAGGGATATAACACAATTTGGATTTGTCCTTCATTTGAGGACCATAAAGGACACAGGAAACTTAGCCATTAACCACTTTTGACTCTGTTCATATGAACAGCGTTACCTCAAAACAGTTTCCAAAATTGCTTTAGTGTGATCTGTAACAATGTAATAAACATTTTTATTTCACTCTAATTTTAAGCTCTAAAATGTGATCCTGATGCCCTTCTGGCTGTAGCTGAGGATCAGAGTTATGGGAGCTCAGGCAATATAAAAAGTATTTGCAATATGTTCACATCAACAGCACCCCTGAAGACAAACATTGGTAATTAAGAACTTCCACCCACCCCAGCTACCAACTCTGCCCAGCACTGGAAGTGCTCTCAGCTCAGCCTCCAGAGCTTCTATCCAGTTTGCATTTCTGCCTTAAATGTACTAAACACCATCTTTATGTCCATAGAGTCAAGGGAAATTGTAGAAAAATAATCATCTTTACAGAGAAGGAAAAAGAACTCAGTGAGTCATTGCAGGTAAACATTATTTGAGGATCTTAGAAAATATTTTATTGAAGAGGTTGGGACAGCCAGAGGGACACACTCTACTGTTGTAAGGCTTACAAAGCATGAGTTGTGACTCCATGATAAAGAATTATTAATTCCTTTCTTCTACAGAATCCCCAATAAACTTGTTCTTGTTTTCCTCAGTGTAAAACCAATATGGACCTTCGCTCCTAATGTCACATTTCCATCTCCAGTGACTGAGCCTAAGTCAGAGAATTCAGCAGAGATTCAAGTTTCAATATATATAAAATGATGCTATTATATGTCCCATATTAATATCTACTACCAAGGTAAACAACTCTGATGTGACAAATGAAAATGTTTCACAAGCATTGGATGCCCAAACAGAGTGAGAGGATAAAGCACAGGCAGGTGCCAGACACTATAGCTGTATATTTTCTTTTCTAGATTTAGTTTTCAAGTTAGATCAAGCTTTCAAGCTTGCTGCTACGTGTCATCCTCAGAAGCATGAATCACCCAGAACATCCAGACATGAAAATCCCATCACATGAACAGCAGAACAGCAGCAATATGAATGTATGAGAGCATTTCTACACAGAAGCTTTGAATAATTTCACCTAAAACAAGTGTGCTTGTGTTAGCTACTTTGATTTCACTAAAATGAGGCTTGCCTTACACATTTTAATTCATACCTCAAACATAAAAGGTAAACTGAAGAAGTTTAAATACATTTCAGATAACTGAAAGTCAATTCTTTTTCAGCTGGACTACGATGCAACATTTATGTGCCAGAGTCTTTATAAAACATCTTTCAGCACAGATGCAGGAGGGACAGTAGCAGACATCTCTCTCTCTCTCTCAGATGTATTTTTTTCTTCGTTGTGGACTCTCTGAAAAGTCCACTTCATTTGTCAGAAATGCAGAATCTCCACTTTGGCTTGTCTGGCTGCTTCCTCCTATAGGAGGACATAGCTTCCAGCTGTGCTGGTGCTGCCAGCTTAATCATCTGCTGTTCTTTGTCACCTAGCTTCACCCACAAATTCCCCACTATCTAAATATAGGAATAGCTGTACAAAAAACTTCAGTTCCATCTATAAATACACTTTGGCTCAAACTCCTGCCACCAGTTTTTACAATAGGTAGAGAATGAATGAGTATATGAACTATTTATGAGTAGAAAACTTAATGTATATCATCATTTATGTACTACACTTTCTCGTTTCTATTTTCATTTCTGCAATCTATTTCAGTCACTTTTTTTTTCATCATATTGTGAAAGAACAAAGAGAACCTGTGAATTCCCATATTGATTAAACACTTTGTCACATTCTTCATGGATGAATTAATATCCACTTGCAAGTATTTTAATATTTAGAATAATTTGAATTAAATCACTATTTTTTTGACATTTGTTCAGAAACATGACTTCTGCTTATGCTCTTGATGTCTTTGTTGGAGTCAGGTGAGTGTAGTAACCAGAGGGATGAGGAGAGGCTGCGGGATGTGCACCAGGTTCATCCAGCAGCAGGGCTAAGCAGAGGTACCCCACAGGTGGGCACACACACACAGCTCACAGGGCTGCTCACACGGACACACACCCACACAGATGCCCTGTGCTTGCTGAAATAATGAACTGCAGAGCTGACCCAGCCCAGTGCCTCCCCTCCAGCTGATCAAGTTGAAGTCAGCTAGCAGAATACACAAACCCTCAATGTTGGTGCTTCCAGCAGCCTCTCATCCCAGGAGCTAGCCAAGGTCCACTGCTTACCCCAGCTGCTGGCACTGGCACATGAGGTTTGCAGTCCCCATCAGCTGCTGGTCCTCAGGCAGCTCACCCTGCTCTCCAGCCAGGCCAGCTCAAAGCTCACTAGCACGCACCAACCCACACCTGCTCAGTGGAGGCAACACACCCACATGGAGAACTGAAATGCCCTTTCATGGTAAGATGGGACAAATTATATAGCTCAAACTAGAGTACCTACCATCAGCATATTTACACTGAATAGCATTTTATCTCCTTTTCCTACTATCCTCTTGCCTTTTATATTTGACTCCATTTCTTTCCTGCATATTAGTTTCTCTGAACCTTTGGTGCTTCACCTAAATAAGATTCATGTATCCTCAGAATCACTTGAAAAGATCATTCAGCAATATTTTTTACATAAACAAAAAGTGCTTTTCCTCCCTGCATCCCATAGGAAGCCCCACACACTCTTCAGTCTGAAGACCTTTCCAGGAGGGAGTATCTCCAAGTGATTGTGTAGTTTTTGGGATTTATAACCCATCTCTGCTTCTCTAACCCCTCACTGAGCCTTTGTGTTTTCCACAATCATCTTTAGGCACTAGAGTGTGACTAACTTGGCATGACGTGTGATAGAAGACAAGGTATCAGTATATTCATTTGAAAACAAAGACCATCAGCCAGTTCTCAAAGACCATTCAGGGTAACATTCCTGACAAGTAACTGATTTTTTCCCACTATCCCTTGTTTTTCTTGCTGTATCTTTCCTTGCCTCACCTCTCTTTATAAATGCTCTCTTCTGCTCTCTTAGTCCTGGCAAAGATCCCATCAGGTTTCTCTCTAAAACTATGTTTTATAAAGCATTCACTGTTCTTTCTTTGCTATTTAATCCAAGGACTTCAAAATCACAGCATGTTGTGGCAAAAGCAGTTTATGAGTGTAATCATAACTAGTTTTGAATGCTTCATATTCTGGTAATACTGTTTTCTAATGATTTTCTGAAACTTTCTATAATGCAAAGCAAATGCATGCAAAATGTCTAATCAGTTTCTGCACCTTCCTAAAAATTTGAAATACAACTTCTATTTTGTTAAACTTCAGTTTTACAGCAGTTTTTTTTCTACCATGTTTTTCTCTGAAGTTTGTTTCCTTTTATCTTCCATTTTTACCCATTCTAGTATATTTCAATCATGATTTTGTCTACAATATGTAAGCACTATGTTTACATCACTATATAAATAATTCTAAACATATAGATAATGTACCAATATAACTTCCTTCTATCCAAAATATTCTCAAACCATTTGTGTGTGTGTGTGTGTTCAAGAAAAAAACAAAAATATTTATCTCCTAAGCAAACCCATTTTGGAGCTACTACCAANTAAAATTTCAGGAAAAGGTAATTATAACCATCACCAAAAAACTGTACTGTGAGGAGGGACTGAAAGCACACAAAAATCAGAAAAGTCTTTTTCTTTCTGAGCCACTGAAGACTTGTTTGTTTTTTTAACAGAGCTTGTTCAGGGAAATCTTCCATTGTAATTATATATCAGCAACTGCTGCTCCATAATACTGATGCTTTCTGTATATTTTTTCCCTTTCCTCTAACGCCAAAATATCTGAAACATGGGAGTTTATCTCGAAGGCCAGAACTTAAAAATATGTTCAAATATATTGCAGAATAAAAGTAAGCATCAATTTAAATGTATGATAGCTCTGATAAGCATCAGGGTTACTCCAAGATCCCTTTAGCATGAAAAAAACCCAGTCTATTAGTTTGAAAATAAAATAGTTATAAAACAATATGCTTTCACACAATAAGAGCACTCATAGGAATACAGTATAGCTTTCCTGGATTACTATGTGTGGGTTTTTTTTGTTTTTCAGCTATTTCACAATGCATGTTAATGATATTACTCTTTCACAGTAAATACAGGAACTGCAAAAAAGCACAAACATAAACCAAAACCAAACTTGCACCTAAAATCATTAGCACATGAGTCTTATCCGTGACGGCAAGATAAAGGTTCAGCAGAAATAAAATATATGGCCTATTCCTGCTCAGACTTTATTGTTCCTTATCCCTGCTCAGACCATGGAGCTAAACCAAACCAGTTGGATGACTTTATTCCACAAATTGTGGGGTTTGTGTGTATTCTTCTTTCAGAGCATCAAGCATACACAATTATTCAAACAAGATGTGTACTTTAAAGAAAAGCCATATCCAGTGGTTATACTAGTTTTATATATATATATATATAATACACTAGTATATACATATACTAGTTATACTAGAAATAATTAAGGTTATGTCACTATTTATAAGATAGTCCCCAAAAGTTCTTGAATTTCAGGGGAAAGTCCCTCCTTTTTAGATTTGTTATAAACTATCACCTCCAGAGAAACAAGACTGGACACAGAAAAGCAAATCTGTGGAAGATTTTACTTATTTGAGCAGATTTTCTCAGTTTTTGTGCAAGCTAATACAGCTTCATGTCAGGAGTTATGAATCTCCCTGCAGAGAACAGAATTGAATTTTTTTTTTGGTGGGGAAAAGCTGTGCAATGGAGTTCTGTTTCTGTATCAGCTCACTGACAGTTCATCATTACTTTGTGACTGAAGGCTGTGCTGAACACTTGGCAGAACTGGGTTTATTCTGTTGACAAAGCAGAATTTGCCACAATCTGCTGAAATGCCCAACTAGAGGAGGGATAGGCTGCCTGTTCCAGCACACAGATTCCTCCAAGTCACTTCCCTGCTGTAGTTTCCTGCACTGCTAGACTTAAGTCACAAGTAAAAATATCAGTGGTGGTTTCAGCCAGTAAGATGGTTTTTGATATTCAAAAGCAGAGGGAAGTCCCTACAGCAGAATGCAGCATATGCACATTTATGGATTGATATTTAATGTTTTAAAACTAGGAGAATTTTTACAACTTTCTTTATAAATGCATTGTTAAGATTATATCATTAAAACAAAAAAGTAACAAGTCCCTGACTTGAATGATTACTATATACCCTTATCTCTTCCTTTCTGTGTATTTACATAACTTATTAGCTATATGATTATACCTTACTTTTCATTGTGAACTTAACTCATTTACATACCTAGGATAGATTAGTGTTTCACAATGCTTGAAATTTCAGACTATGAAATATGGTTTCAATTCTTTCAAACATTACTCTCAATTATTAAGTCTCATTCAATAGGTTGAAATTCAGAGATCTTGCTGTGAGGCATGCCATGGAGAGGCTCAGGAGCCCCTAGATGCAGCATGGTGCAATCTGATACAGGAAAGAAAGAAAAAGAAAAANAAAGAAAAAGAAAAAGAAAAAGAAAAAGAAAAAGAAAAAGAGGAAAAAGGAAGCTACTTCAGCACAGAGAAAAAGTCACATTATTTTCCTCCATGTTCCCAGGGCTACTGAGGCCCTCAAGTTAAAATACAGGCATGGAGAGAGCCTATATATCAAGTGTAGCTAAGAAGAGAAAAGTTGTTATATAATCCCTATATCCACTTTCCTCACCAAAAAAGCCCTGAATAAGATTGTTTTTGTGGTGAAAGTGTCAGATCTGACTGCAGCACCACTAAAATATCATTCTTTTATCAGTTGCCCTCATTTCAGTTTTAATAAGCTCTCTTGGCTCTCTTATCTTTTATGTTCATTCCACAGCAATTAAACAGAAATGCAAATGTCATACCCATTTTTATAACAGTGTCTCTTATAAAACCGCAATGAAGACAGCAAATTATATATCTGTTAAATGATCTATCTTCTTTTTGTCAACAAAATCTAGCTAATATGAAGATAATGCCCCTATATGCACCCTATGTGTGTCTGCATGTTTTATGAACATGCAAAGATTATTGGTTACAATTCTAGCACAACTTCTGAGAAAACATTAGACTTTGAAAGCTCAAATCAGTTAAATCAGGCAGGGAGAGAGTTTATGAATATTCAGTTTGGATTTCAAAACAGCTGCTCTATTTGACCATTATAAAAATTGCCACCTTTTTTATTTACTAAATACAAACATCCACTAAAGTGATATTGTGTTCACACAAATATCTGATAACCACTTTAAACCAGATGTGTTTTCATAGAGCTATCTTCCCTCTCTAAAGGGAAACCTCACCAAAGGGAAAAAAAAAGCAAGAAAATTCAGATTTATTTTTCTCTGGTTGTCTCTGAAATCAATCCAGGAATCCAATGGAGACACAGCACACAAAATGATTCATTAACCATCCATCTTGAACAATGAACATGCTGTCACAATGACAGCATCACTACCACCAATAGAAAAAATCTCACCCAAACTAAGTGGGGTACACATTGCCACTAGAGGTTTTCTGACAGAGAATGCCATCCCTCTTCTGCTCAGGTATTTGCCTGTGACCTCAGCCAAAAGCAGCCAAGTGTTTCACACTCTGTAATACATCTACCTCATTAATTGTGAAGTATAAAAGTGTTATTTTGCAGAGGAGGAAGTGAAACAGAAAGATTACTTCCCCACTCCTCACAAATAGTAATATGACAAAATAGCACAAAACATAATTTAAATCCAGGTCTAAACACCCTCCATAATCAACCCTATTTCTCAATTAATACACCACAGGATAAAAAGCCAGAAAGAATATATGAAAGAAAAAGATACCTTCCTACTTTGTTTGCAGCATCCTTGTGACCTGTACCATTTTGTCCTCCATTTGTTCAATCTTTATACAAACTACTCATAGCCATGTGTAAAAACAAGGTGGTAACATCAGGAAAATAGCAGGAGTGAAATCAAGATGCAGATAGACTAAATAGCAGGGACTGTGTCACACAGCAGACAGTTTAGGAGAAGAGCAGGTAGATTAGAAAAACAGGGAAAATAAAGGGCTGTATTGGGTTTGTATGGCAAGGTGTTAGCAGCAGAGGTGGCCTGTGTGAGAAGAGACCAGGGGTGAGCCACATCAGACAGACCCTGTTCCAGCTGCCTCCAACAGATCTGCCTCAGGACACAGCTGAGCCCAGCAGCCAAGCAGGCCATGTCCCTAGGAAAGCTTATTTAAGAATCCATTTCAGAAAAACCACAGTGCAACTGCTGTAGGAGAGGACTTAGAGAAAGCGTGAAGAACCAGCATTGCAGACTCTAAGCATGGTGGAAAAGGAAGGGGAAAACATTCTCTAGGTGCTGGAGCAGGGAACCCCCAGCAGAGCACCATGGTGACACAGGCTGTATCCCTGCCTTTCATGGAGGATCATGTTGGAGCATACATCCACCTGCACCCCATGGAGGTCCCTGTGCTGGAGCAGGTGGGCAATCCATGAAGGAAGCTGCAGCCTGGGGAGAGAGATCATGTGCAGAAGTAGATTTTCTGGCAGCAGCTGCATTTCATTGGGGACCCATGAAAAAGCAACCTGTTCCTGAAGGCATGTACCCTGTGGAAAAGACCATGTGGAGCAAATATTAAGGAACCACAGCCTACAGAAGAATCCACACTTGGTATCCTCATGGGACTGTGATGCCATGGAATGGGCCCTATACTGGAGCAGAGTAAAAGTGTGAGGAAGGCATGGCCAGGATGAACTGCCATGAACTGACAGCAACCCTCATTCCCCATCCCCCTGTGCCACACCAGGTTGGTGGAGATGAGACAGAGCATTTGAGAAGGAGGAATAAAGTTGATGCTGGGGAGAAGAAGGACACCTGAGGAAGCTATTCTGAGTTTTGCCTTTTTTTTTCTAACAATCCTACACTTAATTTTCCCCCAGTCAAGTTTGTTTTTCCCATGAAGGTAACTGATAAATTATTTCCCTGTTTTTATTTTGACCCACGAGTTTTTTCATCTTATTTTTCCCCCCATCCGGTTGAAAGAGGGGAATGTGAGAGCAGTTGGGTGGGCATATGGCAGCCAGCAAAATTTAACACACCACAAGGGCAAATCATTAACTTCTTAATGGCACTGAAAGTAATTTTGAATCCCAAAGCTATGATAAAAAATTTGGATTTAATTTTTACTGCTATTTAATTTTCTCATGATATTTTATTAATCATACCATCCTCCTCAGCAATACCCTAATATATTAAAAAATGACTTTGTTTTAGATAGGCTATTATATATTGTAAGCTTGAAAATCTAGGCATGAGTTGCATGATTTTCTGCAGCTACAGAATGAACACAAAGATGACATGGTAGGCAGGAATATTACTTGTTTAAGCATCACTTTCAGAGACTAGACAAGAACATCACTTTGATGTACAATACCAAGTTTTTTTGAATAATAAAAGGCAGAAAAAGACCATAAAATGTAGCATGACTGAAAAGCTGTCTTTAGAAAGACCAGAATAAAACTGAATTGCAAAATAAATGGTTTGAATGAAATTGGTGGGTCATATAGGAAGGATTGTAAAAGGACTATATCTACAGATAGGTGAAGACAGAGGTCTTTTCTAAATTTGAAGTAATTTATCTTGTCTATTAATTTTTAAATATGTATTTACTGCTGTCTCTTTAACTATCATTGACATTTTAACTTTGTCTTCATTTTTTTAAAATCTAGATTTTCAGCAATAGCAAAAATGCCATGAATGTTAATCTAATCTGTCCTATAAAGTGGTGAACAGTCAAATAAATACAAAATCACACAAGTTTTCAATAGTAACTCTTAAATTCTTTCCAAAACAATGGTAGCACTGGTCAAAGACGACGTGTCTTGAGGTAGAGGAGTAGCTCCAGGTACAGTACAGAGCCACCTTTCCAGTATGCAACAGTATATAGTTAGAAAATGCATTTTTTAATAGAATACTTGTTTTTTAACAGAATACTTGGTGCTTTTCAAAATTACTTTCAGCTGTCACTGCTGTTAATACAGTATTAATACCGATTACAAGAAAAGCAATAAACAACTAAAAGGCACAAAAAAAATTAATTGATGGATTATTCCAAATAAATCACTTTGAAACACATGGAGCAATCCTCCTTAGCCATACTTTGATGTTGTTATTCAAACACATTGCATCTCTCTGTGAAACTTCTATTTCATTTAATCTTATATTCTAATTAGCACACAGGAGTAACTGAAAAGGAGGCCAAGCAGCATTAGTGCACAGCAGAACTAGCACAATTACTGCTCCAGGTCCCAAGGGGTAGTGGTGTTATACTGCATGCAAACAATCTGGCCTGCTCTCCTGAACGGGACATAGCATTCTGTACTTCTAAAAGGTTGAATCAAGAGTTTGGATGCTTTCATTTCTTAGCCAACTGAAGCAACTTGGATGCAGCTGCCTTTACTAAGCAGGCTGGCCTCTATGATCACTTTAATAGGTCACAGATAACCAACAGTAAAGTCATATAAATGTAACTGAGCACAGAATTTACAATATCTGTCTCTCTCTCTACATATCAGTTTTAAACCCACTCTTACAAATTCCTTTATATGAAAATTAAGAGAAATCCCATATGGTTTTCCTGTAGTTTAAGTCTTAGAATTGTAATGTATTATTTGTATTCTAGTAACGTCAAATTCACCAGTCAAAATGAATGCCTCCCTATTTTAGGTGTTGTATAAACACTCAAGAAGAAAGCACATGACTGAAGGCCTTACATAAAAGAAGAATAGACCTTTCATAAAGAGAAGGAAGAGTGTTTGGGACAAAAAGTTACATGGTTTGTTTTGCTTCTTGTTTCAGAAAATTTACCTTTTTTTCTGAAATTGAAAAAATATGTAAGATGAATGTGTTAGACTGTAACTAGTGACAGGTAAATCACTGATAAAAAGAAACCCCTGGTCTTTTAAGGAAGTTTATGAAAGCATTTTTATATTAAGAGAAGCAGAACATAGGCAGAGAGAGAGAGAGCAGAAAGCCTGACAGGAGGAGAGACCTAGAGGAAGGCCAGCTCTGAGATGAGTGATCTCTGAAGTGTCACAGAAAAGTTCCTGATCTAAAGACAGTTGCAGGAACAGGAATTTTGACATTTCACTGCCTAAGTTAGTAGCGGGACTGTTTTGGTTTTTTTTTGTTGGTTTCTTTTCTGTCTGACGAGGAAGAAAAGGTGGAGTAAGTTCTTTAAGAAATCAATCAGCCATGTGCTTTTGCAAGGGCTTAATTAGACTCCAGGTCTCCTCTGCTCACCCCACAAGAGCCAATATTGGAAACAGAAGTATAAAGGCTTGTGTGTTATCTCTGTGCAATGCTGGGAATGCCATAACTTGGGTGAGCAGGAGCTGCTCCAGGAGCTGGGTTATCCTGCACACACTGCCTAGAGGGGCCAGCACTGCCTCATGAAAACAACATCCAGCACTTCTGCTCCAGGCCATTTCTCAAACTTCATTTCTGAGGCCTTCAATACCCCAAAGTGAAAAAAAAAAATCCTGTTACAATTGATACAGGTTTACAAAATTTTGTTCTTAAGTAAACTGTTGCAAGCAGTCAGGGGAAAGTGGTGCATAATATCTTGATTTCCAACAGCATTTTTTTCTGAAGAGCTCAGGACACAAAAAGAAACCCCTTAAAATAATATTAGTTTACCAAATAAGTCCAGGAAGAGCTGCTGCTGAGCATAAAGGTCCCTTACATATTTTAAGTAGATAGGAATGGGATAAGCTGCAACATGAAGTGGACACTGTGTTTCAGAAACAATCAGTAAAATATGTATTTTTCTGGGTTTCTTGGGTTGCAATGCAAGATGTATTCTATTCCCATCTGTTGAAACTGGTTGAAGAGGTGTTTTTCTTTACCTCATAACTCCAGGGGGAAGAGGGCGAGTGTCTTTCTGATAATGGCCCAGCTGTTAAAACCAGCTGGGGCAGTGTTCTTTCTCTTCCACACCCCATCCTCCTCTGGGGGATATCTGATGTGAATGGGCCATTGAGGCTCACTGCATGACTGATAACATAACATAACATCATCCCATTGTGAGGTGCTCCACCCAGGGGGAGGAGCCAAGAATTTCTACCTGCATAAAATCTGAGATTGAGAACTGCAAGACACCCTGTTTTCCACTGGATTCCCAGAGGAAGACCGAACCCATCTCACCACCTCTGGACATTTTCTACAGGATTATCTCTACTCCAACAGAACCACATCTGTCACTCCAGGAGGATTTATGTGAACTGCTACCAACACCCTGACCAACAGGGTGTCAGGTTGTATTCCTGACTCTGTCATGGTTTTTTGTCTTTTTTTTTTGTTCATTTGCTTTTTTGTACTACTATATTTTTAATACTCTTAGTAAAGAACTGTTATTCCTATTCCCATATCTTTGCCTGAAAGCCCCTCAATTTTGAAATAATAATAATAACAATTCAGAGGGACGGGGTTTACATTCTCCATTCCAAGGGAAGCTTCAGCTTTTTCCCTGGCAGATACCTGTCTTTCCAAACTAAGATACTGGGTCTTTAAGTTACAATTAAGTCAGCATCTCATGACATATAGGTGAAAGAGAGCTTTACATTTCCAGACAGTATATTTATAAAATGAGAAAGACAGTACAGAGTTGATGTGGCAAAGACATCCTAAAACAGCCAACCTTTGTGGAATGCATTTTTAAATACTTTCCTCTACCACATTGGAGAAAATGCTGTGATGGTACAATTTCTTGTTTTCAGAGAAATGAAACAAAATATCCTTGAGAGCAGAGAGGAAAAAAACTCACTATAAGAATTATTGCCTTTGTCAGCAGCTGTTACTCAAATTTCTTACATATGGTGCCAAGAAAAAATATGCTTCTTCCGATATAGTACAGTACACTGTGTAATTTTGACAGATATTTATTTCTTGAATTTTGTTCAGAAGAATACAGATACTAAAACTGAGCAGAACTGAAAGTTACTTAAAAGAGTCAAAGCTAACAGAGTAAAGATCCATATGCCAATATTAAACCCACCCAAAAAAGTAAGAGTTGTGTATACAGAATCAAATTCACACAGCATGTACTATAATAAACAATCCCTAGTGACTGCAAGCAGACACTCTCCCAGAGAAAATCAAAGATTAACAAGAAGAATCTTTGCCAAGTAAAAAAAAAATTCTGCAATTAATTTGTGAAAAACTAAATATTTGCATTAATTAAAAACAAAAAACAGACTACATAGCCAGTAGTCCACTCAAGTACACCTTATTTACCTGTGTAAAGATCTTTCCTATGATTTGCCACAGAAGTCATCCTCTCTAGGGTAGGTGGATAATTTCAGTAACCCAGGATTACAGGCACATCAGGAACATGAATCTCAGCTATGGAACTCCTCAGATATGAATGCAGATTATGAAATAAAATTTAAAGGTTGTAACCAACTAGACAAGGTTCAGGAAGCAAAATGGCTTCAGCCAGGCAGTCACCAGGGTGCTCCCCAAGGCTAAGTTTTGGGTCTGGTCCTGTTTCACACCTTTATTGATGATCTGGATGTAGGAATTTAATGTATAATATTTCTCTGTATTCGTTCCTTGGATTTTGAAAACTTAGTCTTTTTCTACTACGCCACTTTACAAAGTTTCAGTATTGGTAATATCTTTTCAAATAAAATTTTCATGAAATATTCAAAATTCCTTTACAGTAACTTAGTTTATGATATTTATGTTTCATGATTGGTTTTCATGTGAACAGATACTAGATCTACACATTTCTATATAAAATTTCTGGCTCTTTAACTTTATAACCAGCAATTTTTACCAGTAGATACAATGTTATCTGCTCATTCTGGCTTTAAAAGTCACCATGTTTTCATATGACAATGTGCAATTATTAACTGGTCAGATAATAGTTAAGGATAAATGTCATAGCTAGGGGACTATTAAAAATCATTAAATAGATAAGACTGACATTGTCAGCAGAGCAATATTAAAAACTCACTCTGAAACCTTTCAAAATTTAATTTGATATTTTACATAAAGAAGGAAACTGACATTTTATAAGCATAAAAATGACATTAATGTCCATAGATAATTTATATAGAATATATTAAATTCAGTAAAATAATGAGTAATCATCTGAGAGGTGAGGGACTTGAATAAGTTTAACCAGGATGAGTTAAAAGTAAGGTTTATTTGGCCTTTCCTGAATATTTTCATGAGTATGTATTTTTTCAGTGTTACAACTACAGCAGCTGAGCTGTGAATACAATTTTGAACCATGAAATCCATATTCCACTCCCAAAATGAAACCAAATCAAAAGACTGCCTATAAAGCAAAAGTCTCAGTCTTTTAAAGTCTACATTGGGGATCTGATACCCTCCTTAGCAGCTTTTTGAGTGTTGCTATTATTAGATGGAGACATTTCAGAAGGAATGGTACATTTGGAAATCTCAAAGATAGTTGAAACACATTTTTTTCCTAACTACTAGTGTTCCTCATTGGCTCGTGTATTCCTTCCAGGGGAAATTTGGTACATGGATAATGGTACTTGTACTTTACTAGCACATTCTGAATTTTACATTTTGTTTGGATATCCCTGCCCTCCTCAGACCTGGGATTCAACTATCTAATCCACAGGGATATATGCACAGTGTAGCTCTTAAAGATGTCCTACATGGAGAGGATATGTATTTGTATTAATAAACTTTGGAATTATATTGTATCAGACTGCCTAGAAAATGAACAACAAAGTCTGAATCATTTTGGTCCACTATGTACTTCTTTTTCTTTGTTTCTTTTTTGTAAATAATAATCATTAGAGAATCCTTAGCAGTACAGGCTGGTTCCTTCCTTTGGAACAGAAGAAAGTAACTGTTAGGATCAAATAAACCCTGGAAGGTATCCTGCAAAGTAATGGAATGTCATCTGCCTTAAAAAAGCCTTTGCTGACTGGGCTTCTCCCTACCTTTGCAGAAGTCATCCATATATATATCAAATTTACTACATACATCAAGTCGTGTGCTTGTGTATTGTGCTCCATGAAAACTGTTTCTCCTGTTATTATTCTTCTCTGAGCATATACACTTGTGGCTGCAACTCCTATTGATTTTCCCAGTTAGGGACAGGAACCAGGCTGTACAAAGAAGTGCTCTGTTATTACTGGTGGGAAATGAGCTGTTTCCTACTCCATTTTTCATATAACCATCCCCTGAAACATCCATCCACAACCACCCTTGCACACACTTCTCTGTGCAGGAGAGCCTTATTTTGGATAATCTTTCAGCTCCTTACAATAATTTCAGTCACACAGGAGAAAAAAAAAAAGGCTATAAGAAGTGTCCATAGAAAGCCTGGACTCCCAGCTGAGATGATTTTCTATATTGTGTGCGCCCCTTTGGAGCTGCTGTATGGTTTTGGCTCCAGAGAATGTACCTTATATAAGAAATTAACTAAGGCCAAAATAACCCCCTTTTTTTCGACCATTTCATTACTTGTTTAATCAGACTGCCTAAAGCATTATCTGTATAGCCAGACACAGGACATACATTCATGACATTCACATTGCACTCTTGTCCAATTTATGATGTATGTTAATTGATTCTATATTTAGTACGTTTTGTGATATTTTTATATTATTAAAGTCATCTTCAAGATTCCCACTGAGATTTCTACTTACCATTATACTGAAGACATGGATATTTATTTTTTTAAAGCACAGTGGGGTTTTTTTCTGCATGAAACCAAATGCCAGGTATGTAACTTATTTTTAAAGTTAATGTAAAGACTATTTAGTGATCCCTATCAGGAGTATATTTTTAATTTTGCTAATATCATCTGGATATGGCTACCCCTAGTAAATACAGTAGGACAGAATATAGCATTGAATAACTGAACACATACACTAACAGATGTATGCTGTTTCTTTGATTTTTAAAATGAGAGATTTTAATTAATATTAAAAAACTAAGAGGAATTTGATCTCTCTGCTGCTACATAGGTAAGAAGATCATTGATAGAAAACAATGATAAAATTGTTTTTCACACAGAGGCAATTCCACTCTAGAAAGCTGCTTCCATACTGAAATAAACATCAGATTTCCCTCATGTGATTGCTTTTAGGAAATGTATTGAGTGAAAATAATTGACTGATAAACTCAGAAGATCTTTTTGATTACATGAAACAAAATTTTCTGTGGGTTATCAAGCGACTCACAAAATCATTTTTTCCATGGGGTTCTTGGCCATAAAAGAAAGACAACATGTAGACTAAAAAATAGTCAAGTATGGTATTAAAGGTGTATTGTCTAAACAGCCACTACTGTTTTGATTGGCACTTGAGGTGTGCAGTGCATGTGGATAAAAAACAATGAGAGTTATTCATTGGGATGAGAAATTCACAATAAAAGATTATTAGGAGATAAATATCTTGATGTAACACCTAAGTAACTGTATATAAATAATAGGAAATAGGATTCCAGGTTTGCATCTCAGCTGTTCAGTAGTTTGACTTCACTGAACACTAAAAAATTTAACATGAGAAAAAAAATAGTATGCATGCTTGCTATTATCCATTGCATTTGAATAGGGTGCCTGCAGGACAAGCTCAGATTTAAACCTGAATTTAGGGTTGATGAAGTAAGCTAAAGGTCTCTTTTTTAGTGACAGAGAACAATACTGGAGTGATTAGTATTAATAGTCAATATTTTTCAAATGGCTGACATGAAAGACCCCAGAATAACACAGTTCTTCACTATTATGAGTAAAATAGCAACCATAATTTTAAAATATAATCCTATAAAAGGACTGCATGAGAAAGATAAGCCTGAAGATAGATAGATAGATAGATAGATAGATATAGATAGATAGATAGATAGATAGATAAAACATCATAATTTGAATTCATTATGATGAAAAAATTTCCTTAAGATTCTAAGTCAAATCCTGTCAAAACATAACAAATGCTTGTGCAAGGAGAGACAGCACCTAGGCTATGCATGGCATTCTAAATGTGGACTCCACCATTATTGGAAAAAAAAGAAAAAAGACTGTCATGGAATATTTCCCAAAATTGAGCCATTCATTTTCCCAAACCTCATAAAAGTTCTTTTAATCTTGATTTTTCTAGGTTTCCCTCAAGATCAATAAATTCTTGAGGTTGCTGTATGATGAATTAAAGATGAAATTTCTGCTATCTTATCCAAAATCATAAGAATACATGCCCTTTTCAAGTAGATATACATGCAAATGGTTGTGAAAAAAATCTGAAAACAGCAAGGAAACACTTTATTCAATTGATCTAAATGTCTCCACTGACCATACAGGCAATGTCATTGCCAAACTATGGAGACATCATTATTTGCACGCCTTTTAGAGCTATTTTCATGTAGTGTTATGATTGAAAAACAATTAAAATTCAGATCTTTAGAGACCCAATGGCAATGCTGTCACAATGCAATTTTAGACAATTCAATTTAGATGCTGCAGCAGCTGCTTTTCAATGAGATTTTGATGTTTACCCAATTTTGCTGCTGGGTTAATTGAGTCATATTGAGGTCAAGTGGTTTGTCTGCAAGCACCCAGATGTAGGCTCACTGAGAATTACAGCTCAGGACTATCATATCTATATACTTCTGTTTCCCCCAATAGGGCAAAAATACTGACAGAGATAAACTAATCAATGAAACACTCTCAGTAGGAAATTATGTCAGCTGTCACAGCAGCAGATTACTTGGGTTACTTGTGTTACTGAGGAATAACCATTAAATAAAATGGGAGAAAATATATTAACATGAAAATGCAAACAATGGAAGAGCAAAATATTTTAGAATTTATCTCATCTTAACAAACTGACTTATTTTAAATATACCAACACGATAAACTTGAATAATAACCCAAGCAGTAAAGTCAAATAAAATCTCTTTGCCACAGGAAAAAACAATTGCTTAGTGAATTCATTATATCAACTGACTGCTTCTCTGTCTGGCAGCCATATCCAGAATTGTAGACAATGTGAAAAAAAACCACTTGTTGAAAGAATAGCTTGAGTTCTCAAACCGTTAATGGATTCAGCTCAGATAAAACTATTCTGGAAAAAGGTGTAATGGAAAATGGCCCTAGTGCAGCTGCAATCTCATCTGCAGCAACAAATAATTTAAAAATTGTAACTTTCCAAGGGAACACATAATTAAAATTAGTGTATTTTTAATTTGAATATCATATTCCTCTCGCAAAACCATATTTCAAACTATCATGTAATCCTAGTTTGGAACTTATGTATCCATGACTAAGCTGCCAGTTACAGTAGGAATTACTAGAGCATAACTGTCTTTAGAATCCTTTGTAAACACTGTCCCAAAGGCAATGCAGGGAATTAAAATATACACAGTACAGGACTAGGTAAAAAACAATAGTTTTTGTATGTGACTAAAAGAAAAAAAATTACCACTAGTTTAGGTTTGGGTCATGTTGTTGTGAGGGGAATTATTTTAGAGGGTGCTCTCTCTCTCCATTTTAAAGATGGTCTCTCTCTACAGCTGATATTTTGGCTGGTTCACCAACTTTCTTCCCTGGAGTTGTTTTGAACCAGAGACACAGTCCTCTGATTTCCAAACACAGCTTTAAAATTGATATTTCATCTTCGTATTTAATTGCTATATGGAAATTTCATAAATACCATCTTGTAGTGGTGTTGAAAATCTCCATTTAAAACAACACATTGCTCACCATTTAGATTTTGGCAAAGAAAAACGATAGCAAGAGGACAGATAAATGACAGGCAGAAAATAAAGCAGTTCATTCTGGCAACCTTAAAGTCAAAGGGGGAATATAAGGCTTAAAATTTATCAATCTGACACAAAAATGAATTAATAAAATAAATGTTTCTGTCTAATTTTTGGGTTTAGAATGTTTTATCAGTTGAAATATTCACAATCAGATCATTTAGAACCTACTGGCAAGCATGAATAATAAAGAGAAACAATTAAGAAATCATATTTTCCTGTTCTTCCTATCTTATTTTAAAAGGTACTTTAAGAGTTATTACAATGATATTTTTGGAATGGAATTGGAACTGGCAACTGACAAAACAAAGTCCAACTATTTCCTAATTGTCAAAAAACACCATGTTTGTCAAAAATTGTTGTTGAAATATGATTTTAACTAATTTATCTTCTTAAACATTTTCTAGAATTTTAGCAATTATAAACTTCTGAATGAGTAAACTGTAAAATGCTTCTATCACAAGAAGAGATACTATAATATCATAGATGTCATAAATATCACATGAACCAAGAATATCACAACTGTATATAATGTGGAGGAAAAGCTTTCAAAAACTCCTCCATTTGCATTTCCTTTGGTTAACATTAGTTTCAGTGTTTTAGAGATTATTTTTCTTGAACCACTGAAATGGAAGTTGCCTTAACTAATCCTAAGTTTCTTAGTTTTCCTTTGAACACAAAATTTCTCTTTTTCATGTTTTCTACTTTTAAAACACCTATCAAAAATCTTTATGGCAAGGTACTGAATGTTCTTACCAGGAAACACAAAGATTAGAGAAGCAAGAAGATCAGAGACGTTACAGACTTGAGATCAGAGACTGATGATGCACAAGCAGATTTATTAGTGTGATCATTATTTCACCAGGACTTTATGATTGTAAGACAGATAATTAAGCTTTCAAATATTGTATGGTCCTCTTTCATTTTTCAGAACCTTCTGTGATTCTGTAGTGATTTTGGTTACTGACAGAGGAGAGTTTGAAACTTAGTTGTTAAAAAAATATAGGAAAAAAAAATTAAGTACTTGCACAGGAAGGCCTTATTGATTGATAGGGTGCTATTCATTACATCCTTTGGAACAGAGTTCAGACTTCATGACAAAGAGAAAAAGAGGAATGGAAAAAACAGCCCCTCTTAGTGAAGCAAAGTCTCTAAACAAAGTATTTGGAAACTGCAGTTGATAGAATATCAATGATAAGCTTTTAGTTATTTTGTTTAACAAATGGGAAATCTGCAGGAATACCTTATTATTTTTATTAGGTCTATTATCTAGTTCATATCATAATAATATTATTCATATCAATTCTATCTAAATTATCTAGCTCAACAAGGATAAGTCCTGCACCTGGGAAGGAACAACACTGGGTACAAAATTGTGCTGAGAGACACCCAGCAGCTCTGGGGCAAAAAACCTTAGAGTCCTGGGGAACATCAACTTGAGCATGAGCCAGAAATGTGGCCTTGCAGAAAAACAGGCCAATGATATCCTTGAGTGCATGAGCTGGAGCATTGCCAGCAGATGGAGGTGGTGCCACCTCTGCAGTAGTGTCCAGCTCTGCCTTCCCCCCATCGAGAGGGACAGGGACACACTGGAAGGGCCACTAAAGTGATTAAGGGCACCTCCTCATGTAAGGAAAGGCAAAGACAGCTAGGACTTTCTAGCCAGAAGTAAAGTCTCAGGGGGATCTCACTGATTTATACAAATACCTGAAGGAAGGGTGTGAACAAGATGCAGCCTGGCTTTTATTAGTGATGCCTAGTCACAGGAAAAGGAAAATAGAAAGTTCAGTTTGAACTTCAGGAAGCACCTTTACCTATTTCCTATTTATGTCCTATGCTCTTGAGATCAAGGCTGCCATTATGAGACAAGGGTTTGGTGTAATACAGCAGCTGCCACAGGGATTAGTTATAGTGGATTAGGATCTTTTTCTTGCAAACAGCTCCATTTCAGCAGTTTATAAATGTAACTGCAAGAAAAATGAAGCCTAACATTAACTGCTTGTTCTTAGAATATCATATGCACTAATTTCCATGATACATGCTTTACATCTTTTTTAGGGGTACTTTGGCATCAAGGAAGAAATTCAGCTCTTCTGGATGAGAAAGGATAATATGCTATTTTATTTAATTTTTGTCCTTATAACTCACGTGGCTGATGCCTCAAGACTTGGATGGGTGCCCCTTCTTTTGTCATTGAAATTAAATCATTAATTCCTGTGTCAGAAGAATCCAGTTTCAACAAGGAGATGCAATTGATCACAATTTAAAAAAAAAAAAAAATGTAATAGGAAATGGTGTGGAAAGCTTATCATTCTGACCTTGCAAGGGAATCATGAAAATAATGGTAAAAGGGAGCTACAAATACTGTGTTACAATAGTGCATACCATAATTTTTTTTAAATTACATTATTTATACTTGAGTTTAAATTTTCAACTACAATTTTTGAGCTTTTATAATGAGAAATATGATAATAGTACAAGACAATTCCTCAAGGAGAGTAGTTGTCATTATTAATGCATCACAATAGCCCAATCTTACCTTGACTTTTATGTGCATATAGATGAATCCACAAGCAATGTATGTATATACTAAAACACTTCAGTTTTTAGTTTGCTGACTCCAAGTACATTAGCATTTGCTTTGTCTGTATTAGCAAGATGAATAGATAATATTTATGTTGCTTGTGTATGCTAAGCAATACATTTTTCTGGCAGTTCATTAAATACCAGACCAAAGCCAATAAACATAATCAATGCAGAAAACCCTTGAATGTTGTCTGAACATTTCACTGCCATGAATTCTAGTGATACTCTGACAAAAATAAAATACTTATGGACAACATGATCTTGTTCCCCCTATTCATTTTCTTATTTTCCAAGATTTAAGTGGGTTTGTGGTTGTTATAAAATTTGTAATCTGCAATGTTCTTCACAATTCAATCTTATCTACATGCATACATAACATTTATTAACTGGTTTCACTTTTTTTTTTCCCCTTACACATACTCCCTCATGCAGAAGAAATAAAGCTCATTTTCAGATAAAATCAGTTGATCAGCCTCATTAATCCTATTTACAATAATGGTTCCATTTCAAAAATTCACAGGCCACCTTGGCTGCCTGTCCATTAACTTCAATGAAGCATCTTGTCAAAATCACCCATGCAGTTTTGTCTTTTCATGTATAGCATAAATTATATAACCATCAAAGTAACATACAAGACAATTATAAATTCAAAATCTGATAAACATTTAAAATTATTTGCCTGAGAATTCCTGTAGTTCTTTAGAGCACGTAAAGAAGTATGCCCTGGAATTCTTTGGAACCATTTTTTTTTTGCTGTAATAAATTCTTTTTGTTTTTTCATCTTGTACGGCTGGACATTTACATGTTATAAACACATCATGCCCTCTTTCACACAGTATAAAAATAAATTGAATGAACAAACAGTGAAGAACAAATCATCATGAATGAATAGTAAGGCTATGGGTCAGATATAAACACTTATTTAGCACAAGAATACAAACCCCAACTATTTCTTAGCATTACACATCATTACATCATTAAGCTCATTATTTTCTTCAGGTCTATCAAAGCCTCTTGTTAAGATTCCCAGAAAGCTATTTTAGGCTCCTTCCCAAGGAAGGATCTATTTCAAAATAATAATATTAAGGTGCATCCTAAGGAATTAAAACCACGATCCCATTGNGAAGGTCATACTATAACCCTGTAGCCAAACCACTTTTATGAATTACACTATGCAGTGCATGTTTTTCGTACTGGAATGTAACTTTTTGAGGTGTAGCATGTATTTTAAAAAGATAATTTTATTTGGTATAAATGTTCCAGCAAATGAACAATTCACCAAACAAATAAGTAAAAGTCTCTGACTATTCTGGCCATAAGTCAATCATCGTTTTCTTGCCTGAGTGCATATTGCTCAACTTTCCTGCCACAAAACCTCATCATCCTGCCTTTCACTGAGCCATCCTATTTGATGTTCCTGTTCTCTGTCACATATTTAGGATAATAGATGCAGAAATAAAACATGAGTTCATGTCTCAGTATTATTTAAAATGACTACATAGACCTTTTCAGTCACTACATTCCTGGGCAGAATTCCTCATCCTGTGCATGTGAAGCATTCTCTGTTCTAGAAATTTTAATGCACATGATGGGATTAAATAGTCACGTTTTGGAATAGGTTTACATTATGAAAATTAAAATCAGTGTTTACAACTATCTGATTTATTATCTGCCAAATGTCTCACTTGCATAAGTCTGCCAGGAGTAGTTGCATATTTTCTCCACAAAAAGGAGAACTGTAATGGCCAGAGAAGAGATTGAAATGTTTAAACACTTGTGCAGTGCTAACACAGCAGGGTTGTCTCTGGCTGTTTTCTGTCAGGGTTCTCAACCTTATCTCATATCATCCTGGATGTGATTTAGTTCATCAGTTACCTCTGCTGGACATGGCATAACTGATGCAGTGGTGAACATATTTCAACTGAACTCCTCATATTTCCTATGTTTTTAATGCATATATAATAACAATCAAGTAGCTACACATTTATAGACTTGACTACACACTTAAACTTTTCAAGCTAAAACAAAATTTTTGGTTAGTGGCAAGATGCTTGTCTGCTAGCGTTTTATAATAGTGACAGCTATGATAGTGTTTGCACAATAAAGGAAAGCAGAAAAACATCGATCACACTGGTTTGGTTAAACATCTGGTTTTATACTACACTTCTTTACATTTAATATATTGCATTCTTGATTTTATTTGGATTCAAAACAGCATTGTAAAAGTGATCAGACTGTTTTCCACAATATTTTACTACTTTTAGCCAGATTTTTTTTTTTCGTTTTCTTTACTGAAATTAAAAATATTTTGAAGGCATGACGTAGTTTGCTAAACTATGCTTTTAGATTTCCTAAAGCTCAAATCTTACAATTAGATAAAGTAGTGATCTCTAACTGTGTCCATCCACTTAAGCTTTCTTCATTGAGGGTACTACATAATAGAAGAACTAATGGGCTATGAACTAGAAGAGAATACTTTCAATTGCCTCTATTTCACTGTGTATTAAGAACATATACATTCTAGAGAAAATCCTAAACATGTATATGCTCCTCTTCCTCCTATCTTATACATACCATAGGGAGATGGAAACATATTATGTTACTTTTTGAAAATGTTGGGCAGTTCTCCAGCTGAGAGAATTTATTCCTATCAAGCTCACCTGTCAGAATGACAGAAGACAGCCATGCCTGTCCATACTTCCTTCTGTCTAAGTTGTAAAAGTTTCATAGGGTAGGGATAATTTTCATTGTTTCTGTGGAGAAATATGTATCTTCAAAACTGTAGTATAGGATCAAAATTCCATGGTGATCATGGGTTATCTCAAATTGGAGTGGATGCATAATGATTGAGTCCAACTCTCTGTTCCTCACAGGTCTACCTAAAACTAGATTGCGTAGGGATACTGTGGTAAACACAGAAATTTTAAGGAAATATAAATAATGTGAATCATGACATCTTTATTTATTTGTGATCTTTGGAGGTTTAACTCATTTTGAAAAAGATGGAGATTATTTTTTGCATAATTTCCAGTTCCGTTTCTTTTCTAAATATGCTAATTCATATTAAATTCATGACCTTGTTAGGATCATAAAGCTCTTTGACATTCTCTACATGTCAACCTCTAACTTTTAACTGAAGTGGTAATTTGCCAACTAATGAAGCTGAAATGACTGAAATAAATACACCCTTTATGCACTTTAAAAGAGTATAGAAAAAATAAGCTGCAAAAATTCTCAGTGTAGTACACAATGAGCAAATCAGCCACATTTGATTGTGATTGTTATCTTTATTGTGACACCAAATTTACTTAAACACAAGAAAATTACTTCCTTGTCAATTTTTATCTAACAATTATTGAGTGCTTTACACAAAATATTTTACCCTGGGTTTTTTTTTTCTGGTGACAAGAAATCAAACTTATCATACAATTCTCAATGAGTACTCATACTCTTTAAAGAAATATCATCCATTATATGATTCTGATTTATACAAAGATATATAATTTCTGCATTATAATTTGCAAAACCTCCAAATTTGTTATACAGTGCTTCAGGAAACATAACTTTGACTCTCACAAGTCTTCCAAATAGAACTATTGAAGCATCAGAAAGAGCTAGTTCATGTAAAATGCTCAAAACTCTATTAATCATGTAGCTGTTCACTCAAAAACATTTCTTCCCCTTTAGCATTCTTCACTGCTGAGAGTCTATAATAGATAATCTGTCATTCAAATTAAATTTTTGGTGCATTTTCTAAACACCAAGGAGCAAAACATGAGGGTCAAAGTAAGTACTGCATGTCAATGAAATTCTCAGTGGTAGCAAAGGACAGAAACACAAGCAGATTGCTCATTTAAAGCCACCATTTGAAAGGGACTTTGAGAAGAGAGATTGACAGTAGGGTTTGCTGTATTTTCCCAGAGTTAAGGTTTTAATGCAGTATCTGCTGTTCTGTGTCAAACACAAATATTACACTGCAGTCTGCTACAGAGCCTCATCCACATATTTATTCACTTCAGAGGGAAGACCTACATTGTTGGATACCCTCCACATCCCACATAAGGCAACACCCACTGTCCTGTGTAAATCACTTTCTGCCAAGTCTTTTTAATGAGATACAGCAGGAGCCCAGTGTCCAGCCCAGCTTATCTCATCTGTCAGCCAGCCATGCCTGGTCTGCCCTGATGGGACTGAGGGACTCTGATTTCCAGTGCTTGAAGAATGCCTTCCAAAAAATCTGGGTCATACCATATTTTCCTCATATTCAATTGTGTCTTATCTCTTTCACTGACACAATGTAACTGTCATTGTATCTGGCAAAATTCATGTCTTCAGACCATATCATGTCCACAGAAATGGCATTTACTGACTAATTTTGGTCATATTATTTTGACTATAAAAGCATTAATCCAAACTCTTCTTTCAGCTGACTTAATTTCATTTGGCCTTTGCTGATTTTCCTCATGTGCTAAACACCCACAAGATTTGAATACGTGTGGGTGTAATTTTCTCATAAAGAATAGGAAAGCACAGCTTAAAAGTACCACTCTAACAAATTGTACATTATTGCACACACTGTCAGTTTATTGCCCTAATTAACAGCTAGGTATTTTCTCTCTGGTAAGCAATATGAGAGGTTAGCAGAGCCCTTGTTTTAATTCATTCCATATTGAACACTTCCTGCAACCAACAGGTTTAATGCTGGGACCTGTATGGTTTTGGAATGATTCCCTAAATAAAGCTCCCACAATAAATAAATAAACAAATAAATAAACACAAATCTGTCATGATAAGGAAAACTATTTGTAGTGGAAAAACTGAACATTTTTTCAAAAGCAGTAGAAAATATTTCAGGCCAGACAACTGTTCTAATATAACACCTCTTGAATAATGAACAGGCTTGAGTTTGAGAGGGTGTTCCTGAGGCCCATAAAGAGTCTGCATGCTGTTTTGGCTTCAGCACTTGAAAGCCAAATGGAAAAATTAGCAATTTCAATAAGCACAAATGGAGTATTTACTGTCATTATGTCATAACAGTCCAGTAGATCTCACATTGTTTGAGGCCGTTCTTCCTCTCACTTCAAGTGATGAATGGATCAATACAACATTGCCATTGCAGAAAAAGGAACTGTCACTTACCAAGCATAAAAGCAATGCTACTGTGAAGGAAATCTTTTGGGGAGAGGGTATTTTGGCAAGTAGCAGAGGTGTTCTGCAGTGGGGAGATTGGACAAACACTCAGTACCAGCTCTGCCTGCCTGGGGGCACTGGTGGTTCTCATTCCTTACCTGGGAAACTAAGAATGTACGCCCTAAAAATGAGAAAGCTGTGTATGTCCCTACTAAATATCACTGCCATCCTAGAGAGCTTTATAACAAGGACAGGATTCAATATAATTTTGTATAGCAGTAAAGCCATACCATTTATTAATAACTTTTCTACCTATAGTGCTACAGACCCTGGGGTAAAATTCATAGGACAGAAGAGGGGGAGATAATATATTAATTTTAACAAGGTATGCACACCCCATTGAAATTAAAATCATATAATTCTGCTGCCATGTAATCTGTATATTTTAAATACCTGAACAAAAATGTGAAGTAAAAAAAAACTAGATGTAAAGGAATGCAGTAATTAAAGGTTCCTTAATCCTGCCACCTGCCATCCCTGTGTGCCTATATTACAATGTTATCTTTAAATAGCATGAGAACACTTCTTTTTCCCCAGTCTTTCCTCCACTCAGCCACTTTCTTTTCAGGTTTGGTACTCTGGATGTGCAAGTCCCAGTAAATATTCTCTGATCTCATCTTTCTTCCTATCTTACTGCTCAGTATGCAGGTCCTGGTTTTACTTACTGCATATCTCAAACTGAATACAAAGGATTTCATTTCCTTATAAACTTGTATATAGTTTTATCACTTCACTATCCAGGCTTTTCATTAAACTTTCACCTTTCCAACAAGAATATTTGGCAGCAATCTCCCAGGGAAAATATTTTTTCTTTTTCTGCCCAACCTGAAAACCTAGGCCAAACAATTCTTAAAGAATTAGTATTTTCACTGCAGAGTTAACTGAAATTTTTGATCCTTAGATTAATTCCTCTCAAATAAAACCTTGGCTGAATGAAAGTGACCATTAAATGACATGTACTTTGAATGACTGCATGAGCAGCTGAAAAAGCTTACTCCATGGTAAGTAATGTAGACTCAATTCCTGCTGCTGTTCCAGCTGCTGAACTCAGTACTCAGTGAATGCTGTAAGGACTCACATTCAATTTTATAGTCTGAGTGGTTATGAAGGACATTTCCAGCAATTCTTGAATTTTACCTCAAATTAAAACACATTAGTGTGATAGAAGAAAGAAAATGTTTGTAGTTTTTAAAAGCTCTGAAACTTTTAATACAAATGGATAACCGCAAATCCAAGTCCCACTGGAGTTATCAGCCATTTTCCAGTGACTAAGAAGTCAGAATCTCAGTTGAAAATTCTGACAATTTGAGAGGGAAGAATTTCCTATTGAAAAGTATTTGTATTTTCCACACTTTGGTAGCACTGTATGGCCTTGCTTTTTGGGGAAAGAACTGCTCCTAAAGTAAATTAAATTCAAGTGCCTTGAAGCTAGAACAGTGGCTCAGTTAAAGTTTTGTTTTGTTGGGTTTTTTTTTGNTAGTTTAAGTGCTCATTCTCAAGATATTCTTTTCCAGCTCAGCTGAGAATAGAGTCAAATCCAATGCCTGTCAGTCCTGGAATGTTGCCATATAGGGATTCTGAAGCAAATTAAGCAAAGATGCTTGTTTAGAAGCCTCATCTTTTGGTTTTTACACTTTGTTATTAGCATTATGCAGAATCACACTGCAGGACAGTGCATCACCCATATGCCTTGCCTGTATTCTGGTAGAAAGATCTGGGTGATACAAGAAATACAAAGCCAGAATGGCTATGCACCTTATCCTTCTTTCCTCAGCATTGAGAGGAAAGGTATTCTGGAAGCATAATTTCATTACAAGACGAGATCAAGGCTTTTATTTTTCATTTGCCTCAATATAAAATGTTATGCTGAAATAAATTTAATTTTTATTAAGCCATGCCTTTTTCCAAGGATTAACAAAAAGAGAAACAGTATAAGAAAACGCTAGCCAAAAGCAAGGATGTTACTAGCAAAGCTAATTTTAGTATGTACCACTGATAATGAGCACACAAATTTGAATGTGTTTGAATGTGTAAACCTTTTCCTGTAAAGTACCATGTTAAGTCATACTTTGAACAACACTGAAGATAACATGAACAATCGCTACTTTAGTAGAGACTAAATAGAGAAACTGCCTGTGAGTGTCATTACTCATTATCAACCACCACAAGGGTGTATTTGACTATGTGCTCTTCACTTAATAACATGCCACAGCTGGGAGTTACTGACTGCTATTTAAAACATATAAGAATTATGTTCATGGTATCTAGATTGAGAATAGCTGTGAACCTGAAAGTCAATATTCCTATTATTTCCTGCATCGACAGACACATGTGTGCCAGGGGCCTCGAGCAAAAGAAAGATGTGAGAGGTTAGAGAGGGCAGGAGAGGGTCCAGAGGAAGGCCATGAAGGTGATCTGTGGCACCCATGCCATGGATGGGCTGAGAGAGCTTTGTTAGTTCAGATGGAAATGAGAAGACTCTGAGGAGACTTTCCAGTCTCCTTTAAGGAAACTTCAAAAAATATGGAGGGTGATTTTTTTCCATGGGCAGACAGCATTATGACAGGGAGGAATGATTTTATGCTAAAAGAGGGTGGGTCTGCTCTAGGTGTTAGAATGAAATTCCTTATCCAGGGGGTGGTGAGGCCCTGGCACAGGTCACCTAAAGAAGTTGTGGATGCCCCATCCCTGGAAGTGCTCAAGACCAGGCTGGATGGGGCTCTGAGGAGCCTGGTCTGGTGAAAGGTGTCCCTGCCCATGGCAAAGGGTTGGAAATAGATATTCTTTAAGTTTCCTTCAACCCCTCTGATTCTATTATTACATACAAATATCTTCAAATATTGCACATATATGCATATGTATGCTGAGCATAGTTGAGAAACTGTGGTTGTGTATGTGTGTATTAGAGTGTGTATTTACATACACAAAATAGCTCTTGCAATAGGTAAAAATAGGAGCCCTTCTCACTGTCTAATCTTGATTAATTTTCTAAATGAAGTCCAAATTTAGCACTCAAATGCTATATCATAATGCTTACTACATTAAAAGGCTGAGTGAAAATTACAGAGACATCCTTGACCTTTGATAGTCTTCTCAGCTCTTGCAATTAAATACCACAAGATTTGTTTGGTCACTCTCATCACCTTTGAAATTAGCACCACCAGGCTATATTACTTTGACAGATGGTAACACTAAACATGCACCAAATATGCAAATTTAATTCGTTTCTCTCTAGAGGGGAATATCTGAACAATCTTATTTTTGGTGTTACAACTAAGTTCTATCTGTTAAATCTTCCTGTAAGCTTTAAAAGAAGACATTAAAAAACTAAAGGAAATTAAATTTTTTTTCAGACTACCATTAATTTGGGATATATTTACTAAAAAAGTTACTCTCTTGTCATTCTATAGACACCATTGGAAACCGAAGAAACAACTTATTATGAAATGGAATCTTTGCAATCATGGGTCTTTATTTACCTTCTGCCTACATGTGAACTCTGATTTTATGATAATAGAACGAGGAAGTGAAATATTTTAATTCAAATTATTTAGGTGTTATAAGATATCATTTTATTACTCCACATCAAATCTGGAGTCACTTTGAGATTTCACATGACTTCTCCAAGTACTCTACTCACTTCACACCGAACTATTGAATCATGTGCATCAGCAATCCTTTGAAAAAACCTGCTATTTTGACACTGCCAGACTCAGCAAGTAACTTGCTTCTTTCCTGCCCTACATTTCCAAGGCAATATTTCATTAATATCAGTATGTTTTCCTCCAGTTCCCTCCATGCTCTCTTACTTGTGCTTTTGACTAAGAGACAGAAAAAATTATTTGCAGGATGGCCAAAAACAATCTGTTAGACATATCAGAAAAATTTAATTAATTAATTAATTAATTAATTAAATTCTATTTAATTCCAGTCTACTTATTTTTCACTGCTAATCTTACCAGTAGTTTCTCCTTCATTGATTTTGTTATAACTGTAACAAGTTTCCAAATGTCCATTTGATTTGCATCTGAATTTTCCTGAACACTCTCCTCACAGGTTAAAATAAAAAAAAACCCAAACCCTCCAACCTTTTTTTTTTTTTCATTTCTCACCAGGATATCCTCTTACATTTACTTAATTTTCTGTAGCACATACAGACAACCCTAGACAAATAATTAAGCCTCAGCTTGAAGACTTGTGATAAAGATGTTTCTTATTTCTTTCTATGTCAGATAAAGATGATATCTTAGCTTTTTTGGGGTTTTTTTTTTTTTTTTTTTTTTTTTTTTTTTTTTTTTTTTTTTTTTTTTTTGTGTNTTTTGTGTGTGTGTGTGAGAGAGAGAGAGAGATTTAATTAAAATTGAGGACAAGATTGAAGAGAAGGGAGAGAGAGACAGAGGCCTTCACCTTTCCACTCTTCTTTATGCTGGGAATTACACAATCTCTTAATTATTGGGAATATTGGGTGCCTGTCTCTACTTTGTGAAGGCAGAGGAGAGAGAAGCCAGGGTCAGAACAAGGACCATAAAAGAACTTCTCACTGCTGCTAGGACTCTCAGCTCTGTCTTGACTTGGGGGAAATAGACTAATTGCTGTAGGAAGTAGATGTTAATGGAATTGTTCCAAGGACATCCTGAAAACACAGCACCTTCTTCCCCAATTTATTTACTCTGACCATAGTGGTAGCAGAAAGTAGTCAGTAGGCAAGTTCTCTACAGTGTCTCTACTGCATTAATAACCTTTCTGGGTCATGGCACACACCCCCTTTTCAGATTGAACCCTTCTGGAAAAGTCATGCAAAACTTCACCAGAGATCATTTAATATTTGGTACTTCTGGGAGCCTGACTAAAGATTCACAGATGCTGCTTTTCTTTCCCTTTTCTAAAGGATGAATTGTAATATTTTTTGGTCAGAAACCTTAGAAATGCTAAACTAATTACTAAAAGACTTATTTTTTGAACTGATGGCTTTTAAGTCAGTCTGATAAATTTTGTGAGCCTCAATCACTACTTTAGATTTGTATTTCATAAAAAATTATGATCATAAATTAATTCAATTCCATTACATTCTTACATTATAAATTCATCAAATAAGTTTAATATTTTAAAATGCCAGCCTCATGTCATAGTACAGAGATCTGTCACTTGACTTTCATATCAGCCACTGTATTTCAACACATGTGATGGAAACACAGAAACAAAGTTAATTTAGCTTGGAAGGCAGTTTTATACATTTCAGTTCTGTCATCCACTTACATTCATACACCTGTGTGCCACATCTAAACTCCTACTGTAGCTGTCAGTCTGCCTGATGGAGCCTAGAAAATGGTATAGATTAAGAGCCACAAAAAGCTCATTTTATTTACCTTAGAGTGGGTGAGTAGTGGCATGTGGCTTACCCAAATGTATCCCACATTCAGCCTCCTCCAGATCTAGTGTCGATATGTCATTCCCTTGGAAGTGTCTTGGAAATGCTCCTAGAGCCTCTAAAACAGCATTAGACACCTATCCCCGTACAATGGAATCAAATCTTAGCTATATTTTCACATCAGTTAAATCTCTTTCTGTCCTGAGAATGAGGAGAATTTAAAAAAGAAAGAAGTGACATGCAGCTTTCTAGAACCTACATGCTTAAACTGAATTTGATGCCTACAGATAGCTTATATACAAAGAGGTAAGCACGTGCAGGGCAGATTCAAAATACAATAAATATTAGATATTAGGAGCAAACAAACAACCAAGTAGGTGGCCCATATTATTTCAAGCAATATAACTTGGTTATTTTGAATTTTGTGAGGGAAAACAAAAAAACAAAACAAAACAAAACAAAACAAAATTGAAAAAATTAAAAGCCACACTTTTGAAAATGAGTGAAAGTCATTTTAGTTCTTTGCCATTGTCTTCCATTTTTTTGTAACATTATGAAGAAAACAATTGATCCTTGACTTATATATCTATTATATGGAATTTATTTTATTTTCTCCTTCTGCTGCATTTATTAAAGAGGCAGCTGGAAAGCCATTTCTTCCATTCTGTTGCATCGGTTTTGGACTTTTTCTAAGATGGATGAAGTTAGAAGTGTAAAACAGACAAAAAAAAAAAAATACTGCCTACTCTTTAACAAAATAGAAACTATGGGTTTTTTTTTTTATTATGAGCAACACATAGTAATGCAATCTGACTATCTGTTAGGTCTTTCCTCTCTTAAATTACATATGCAAAACTAAACATCACAGTCATATTTTACTATTTTGTTGAAATGAGACCTGAAGGGTTCCTTTTTTTGTCAGAATTATTAATTTAGTTGTGAGCAGAAGAACCTTGACAATCAAAGGGCAAGTCTAGTTTGCTGAAAGTGTTCTTACGGGGAAACTAACAAATCTCTAATAAAACAGTGGAAGCAATAGTCAAACTGTTATTTGTTACACTGCTGTATTTAAGCAAATATCTCAAAAACAGAATAATTAGCAGTAAAAGAAACTGGATATCACATAAAGGGTTTTTCTTTAAATCTTCAGGCATTATCTATGCCACTCCTATAGGTTAAGAGCTGCTAAAATGCAATATTAACAATGTCTTCTGCTCAGTCAAATACACATTTCTTTTTTTTCCCAATATCAGCATTCCTCCCCTATTCTGTGTAAGCATAGGCATTTGCTATTTTGCCCTCAGTAAAAATTAATATATCCTTTAAGTCTTACATAAAAGAATCATCTGGACTAACCTGTTCAGTTCTAGCCCACCGATACTCTCACTTATCCATGACTCCACCCATTGTAAGGGTCATATTGCTCCTTTTTCTACTCATCACCATGCTTGTTTGCTTGTTTTTCATTGTTGAGTTCTCACTCAGCCAAGCAAATAGCAAACACAGGCTGGAATTTGGCTTTATGCATAAATTATACCAGCTTCACAATTACATGTACCCTGCACTCACCTGCTTATTTCCTCAGTACTAAGTATTTGTTTTGTCCTAAGACACGTGCAAGGTATTTATCATGTACAATGAAGATGTGAATGTCAGACAGCTGACCTCCTGCAGCGTCAGGACAGGGGAGTGGAGTATGAGTAGATTTCAATCTCCTGACTTTCAACAAGCATTAACTTCAAGAAAATCCCACATTTATTTCTAGGAGCAACTGCTTTTGCCATCTGCACAGAACAATTAATGTAAGCTCCAGATACCCAACCTGTATAAATTCCTAATGTTAGCCTGAAGGCAATTTCAACTCACCAAGCCTCCCTAAGTCACAGTCAAAAATTACATGGTAATCTGACCAGGCTATCAAGCTTGCATTAGAAAAGGAGACAGAGCAAACATAAGAAAATAAAAGCCAGATGCTTGCGATGGTTACCATCTTCAAAAAAAGAAAAGGCCTTGAAAAAAGCTCAGACAAGCTTACAAACCGAGTGTAAAAATAACAAAGACACAGTTAATTTCCCCCCATGCTCTCTATAAACCAAATGATCACAAAGACAGGGGACCAAGGAAAGTCCATCTCATGTGTTAAACAAGATTCTCCTGAACATGCACACTATTTCAAGAGATTGTCAGAGTTGTTGTTTTCCTAGAACCACAGGATTGCTAAGGTTGGAAAAGACCTCTTGGATGCTCAAGTCCAACTGCTAACATAGCACTTCCACAGGCCCCACTGTGCAGCCGTGTCCTGTTGTCTTATCAGGTTACCCAGGAAAATGAGTGGCGATATTGTCTTAAAGGAATTAAGAGAATAACAGGCTCTTCTGAGGCTTTCTTCTTTCTGAGTATTGCTAGCTCATTTGTTATGCCTTTGAGAAAGCTGATTTCTCATATCCCTTGTCAGATTCCTATGTCAGTAACACATATAACCATAACTAAAGATCTCATGCAGATCTAGGGAACACCCTCTTTATGAACTTTTAAGACAAAGTGTTTTAAAACTTCATTTTCAGATAATTTCTCCTTTTTTGTTGTTGTTTTTGGAGGGGTGTTAGTTTTTGGTTTTTTTAATTGGAGATTTGATATGTAGTTGTTATATGAATACTTACTCTTTTCTTAAGACAGTCATTCTGAAAAACTCTATACAGAAATAAATCTATTTATAAGCATATACAGCCAGGAAAAAAAAGGTCCTCATCAGGTAAGACAGATTTCAAAAATGGCCAGTACCCAGAAATAGCAATTCCCATGTGAAAACATGTTTTGCATTATTCAAGATGATAGAGAAATGATGCTTCAACCAGGTTTATGAAAAATTGATTCTATTTCTTCTCTTTGCTCACCATTTCCTTCAGTAAAGCAAAGATTTTATTACACATTTTGTGTTCAAGATTTCCGACAATTAATTAAGCAATCATGTGTACATTAAATATGTAAAAATATTTATTATTAAATTGAATTGGTAATTTAACATCCTTCTGTTAGCCTTCATAGCAAAGAAAGATAGAAAGAGAGAAAGCAAGCAAGTGAGAAAGTGAGAGAGCAAGAGAGAGACAAGAAAAGAGAGAGGGAGGGAAGGAGGGAGGTAGGGAGGGAGAGAGCAAGGAAGGAAGGAAGGAAAGAAAGAAGGAAAGAAGGGAAGAATCTGATTTCCTTCCTTCCTTTCTTTCCTGCCTTCCTGCCTTCTTGCCTTCTTGCCTTCCATCCAAAAATTCTGTTACTTCACACTATTTCAGTCTTTACCTCTTTGTCTAAAATGCTGTACTGTGTGTTACTAATAGAAACAGTTAATGATACTGAAGAAGATGCTCAAGTTTTTCTCAACTGGGGATGAAAATAGATTTGAACAATCTCCACAGATGCTGTTATTGCCTGCTTGAACTTTGCTGTCATCTGAATTTGAATCTTCAAAGCTGAATATCAGTAAATGAATTATAGGTAGTATTTTTATGGCTAATAAGTACCTAATGAATTTAAGTATGCTAAAGATTTTTCATCTATAATATAATTTGTAATGCTTTATTTAAACTTCTATTGTGATCTGTATTTGTCTGTATTGTCAGTATTCTTTATAGACACTCTTATGTTTCTGAACAAGACGTGTTCATATGCATTTTTCTCCCCTAAACGTTACAGCTTATAAAAGCAATTAATGCTTATAAACATTAAACATGTTCATAAATATAAGTCTTGGCTGGATGGCCAGATCCCGAGACTCACGGTGAATGGTGCTACATCCACTTGTTGGCCATCACTAGTGGGGCTCCCCATGCTTCACTGCTGGGGCCAGTCCTGCTTTTATTTTTATCAAGGGTTTAGAAGAGGGCAATGAGCGCACCCTCAGTAATTTTGCAGATGACAGTGATTTGGGAATGAATGTTGGTCTGCTGGTCGGTACAAAGGCTCTGCAGAAAGTTTGGGACAGGCTGGATCAAAGGGCTGAGGCCAACTGCATGAGGCTGAAAAAGGTGAAGTGATGGGTCTTGCAATTTGGTCACAACAGCCCTGTGCAGTGCTACAGGATGGGGAAAGAGTGGCTCAAAAGAGGCCCAGCAGGAAAGGATCTTGTCATTCCTGTCAACAGCCCAGGTGACCCAGAAGGCCAATGGCACCTGGGCTGGATCAGCAATAGTGTGGCAGCAGGATCAGGGCAGGGATTGTCCCCCTGTACTGGGCACTGGTGAGGCCACAGCTCAAATCCTGTGTGCAGTTTTGTGCCCCTCACTGGAAGAAAGGCATTGAGGGGCTGGAGCAAGTCCAGGGAAGGGCAGAAGAGCTGGTGAAAGGTCTAGAGATTGAATCATGAGGAAATCACAGAGTGAACTGGGATTGTTTAGTACGAAGAAGAAGAGGCTCAGGTGAGATCTTACCACTTCTCTAAAACTATCCTAAGGGAGATTGTAACCAGGTGGGGGCTGGCCTTTTCTCCCAGCCAAGCAGTGACAGGACAAGAGGAAATGGCTTCAAGCTGCACCAGGGGAAGTTCAGGTTGGACATCAGGAGTAATTTCTTCACTGAAAAGGTACTGAAAAGCACTGGAATGGAGTTCCCTGGGAATTGGAGCCACCATCCCTACAAGCATTCAATAAACAACTGGATGTGGCACATAATGCAATGTTTTAGCAGATGTAGTGCTCCTTGGTAAAATGCTGGACTCTGTGATCTTGGAGATCTTTTCCAACCTAAACGATAATATGATTCTATGATTCTAAATCACAACTCTTCACTAAGACCTAACTACAGAACTCCAGTTTCACTGACCAATGTTGATATTTTACTGGGCAAATACTAGAGACACTGTAATTGGTGTTTTCAGGCAGAGAAGAAAAGGAATGAAGGAAGAAGTGTTCTCTTGATAGGAACAATATTTCAGCTCTTTTTGAAACTTTGAAGGCAGAATTTTTGTCAGAAACCACTTATTATTTACTATTATACCAGGTGTGTGTAACATATACATAATTTCTGGGAGCTGCACTTGAATATGTACACTGACTCTTAGTGTATTTTATCCAGCTGCAGTCACTGTCCATATATGATAAATAACAAGCAAACCTGTGATGTGATGTCACTCTCTTAATCACGGGGGGGAGTATAGATTGACTCCATCCTCTACCACAGGACTGACCCCATCATCTACCACCATCACCCACCCCCTTCACATTCCTCAGGTGTGGCCATGGGATGTGATTCTGACCAACAGCGAATGCAGCCTGTACCCCAGGGGAGCAGAGTGGGCAAAAGTGGCAGTGCTGGTGTGGGAAGCAGCTGCAGGGAACAAAACAGCGGAGAAACCGAGCCGAGAGGAGCTGAGCTCAACAGAGCGGCAGCGCAGTGCAGCACTAACAATTTAGTTTTCAGAGGTTTTTCCATAATTTTTTTTCCATTGTCTTGCACTTAGGGATAAGAAAAGCCTTCTGTGGGAAGCTCCCACCATCTTGTCTTTGTCTGGGAAAAGGCACAGGGTGCTGGGCATGGGAAGAGCTGCCGTCTTATCTTTGTGTGGGGAAAACCACACGGCGCAACCTACGGGGAGCGCCACCACCTTGCTTTGTCCTGGGCCATGCAGAACTAGGTCAAGGGGATGAACACCTTTTGAGTGTAATGCATCTTTTAATTTATTAGTAGTGCTGCTATTACTGTGCATTTCTTATTCCACTGCTGTTTGCTCTCAGTAAGCTGTTATCGCAACCCGTAGTCTCAGCCTTTGTCCTTCTCTTCCCAAAGGGGGTGGTGGGAAGAGGAGTGGTTTATTTGTAGGTCTAATTTCTGACTGGTAGCAAACCACCACAGTAGTTCAAAGCATATTAGAACATGGTCCTACCTACCTCTGGATTAAATAAAAATCCACGTTAGAGAAGCCATGAATACAAGTTGAGATGATAAACGTAAAGTATGTATGAGTAGCTAAATTCAGCATTTATCTAGACTTGACGGAAATTGCAACATCAGATAATTAAGATTTTCTTTATGTAAACAGAGGCGATTAATTATGGTATTTTAAATAGAATTATGGAATAATTGACAAAATTGTTTTGATTTTCATGGCTACTGTTACACACTTGTCAGAAAACATTTATCCAAATATAACTAAAAAATTCTTTTAAGGAGCTTAATTTGTAGGTTTTTGTGCTTTTCTTTTAAAGAGAATGGTCATCATCAGAAAAACCATGTTGGATATGCTATTGGACAAACAATGTGATATGAAACGTCTCACAGGTTATATAAAGAGCTCATTGAATAATCTTTTTATAAACACATTTTTTAGTAAAAATCTCCTTCAGCACACACAAGCCAGACAGCAATCTGTGCTCCCCTCCCTCTATCCAAGACAAAAACCAACACCAACCAACCAAAAAAAAGTGTCAGACAGTAAACCTTTCCAGCTGCTGATAAAAAAAAATTCCATATTTCCTTACATCACCATACTAGCTGCATCTTGTGTTTCTTTTCTAGCCAGTCAGTTGATTTACACTTTGCTTTTGACTCTTTCTATTGCATATTAGTAGCAAGACCACTTTTATAGTTATCCAGATAGAGAGGAACAATGTAATGGGCTGGAAACATCAAAGCCACAGAAAGAGGCTGAACACCTGTTGCAGAAATCAGAAGCAGAATACAGTATGGCAATTCTGGCAATAAAACCTGATGAATCAGAAGGTTAAATAGTTTTGGAAGACATCTAGCACCCAGCCTCTATTATCAGGTTAAGCCAGAGGAAGTATGTAAAAATGCTGAAATGTCACCTTTTTTTTTTTTTTTTTTTTTTTCCTTGATACAACTACTTTACATGAAATAGCAAATTTTTTTACAGAAAAAAAAAAAGTTAATTAAGTTAAATCACTTAATGAAATCCACATAAAATTAAATCAGAATGTAAAAAACCCCACTATTTTTACTCTAGGATAGTGATTACAAGAGTGAAATAGAATCAGAGAAAGGAACAGATGACTTATTCATCCAGTCCCAACCACCTTATAAATTTTAGATTTTGTTATAAATTACTAAATTTATACAAAAGAAAATTTAATATGTTAGAGACATTCAATAACAATTTCTAGTCAGGCATAAAAACCTTCAGAGAAGGGAATGCCAGGAGGAGAAGAAAAAAGAACACAGTCATAAAAAATTTTCTTTGGCACAGAAGTCTCGATATTAAGAGCCTTGTTTCATATTTGGTCAGTTAAAATGCAGTATATTAAAATATAGTACCTTATAACACATGCATAGAGCCCGCTGTCTTGTACCACTGTTGGTCTGAACCAAATGGAGTCTTCTTCTTTGCTCATTCTGGTTCCGTCAAAAGCTATAGGTTCCTCAAAATCTCCAGGTCCAGAGCTTTTGTACCACATCAAACTAAGTCCAGCACTTTGGGCTAGGGAGTAATTAGCTCTAATATATCCATAAAAGAGTGCACATTTTATACGAACAGGTTCTCCCACTAGAACTTGATATTTCTTGTAATCCACAGACCAGTCAGTGCATCCATCAGCTACAAGAGAAGAGAAAATGACAAGAGATTGTCAAAGGCTTTGGAAAGCACTATTCATACAGTAGTCTTTATTGTGGGAAAGTATTGCATTTGAAAAAAAAGTCCATTGAGGAAGACTAACAGTATGCTTTTTATCCCTGAAAATTAACTGCATTTCATGATGCTTATGTCACATACTTGTCTATAGTGGACAGAGCTATTAGGACATATATTGCTAAACGTTGATAATTCTCTGAGCAATAACAGAGCAATTGCACTTTTATCTTTTGTGGAACTCCAGCATGACCAGGTATAAAATACTGAAGTGAAATTAGTGCAACACAGAGGGCACGTGGTTCACAGGATGTCACTGTATAAATTGCATCAATCAAATATCTTCAGGGTTACCATGTAAGTGAAAGTCTCAGAAGATATAAGGACAAGGAGTTGTGGTCTGAACCAAAAAGTGTGAAAGTTTGGGATAGATTTGAAGGAGGAGAAGAAACCGTCATTATCATATGACCAGGTGCACAAAAAGATACTTCCAGGAAAATTACTTTCAGTAATATAAATTAATTATTCAAGAACATGTTAAACAGATCTTAGTTGGAATTCCTGACTTTCCAGAACTACATTACAAATCATGGTTATTAATGTTTTCATTTTTTTTTTGCCTGTTGAATATCATCACTCCTTACCAATACTGTCCCACAATAACTGCTTTTAAGAAAGCAAAACCAAATTTATTTGACATTCTGAACCCCTGTAACGTAACTGTGGCAAATAAAGGCCAATAAAACACCAAATTCACACCCGCTTCACCTGAATTTTTAGTTAAGAATAGCTAAACAACAAAAGAAAAAGAGCTATTTTGTACCATGCCTTCCTTAACAAAAGCTGATATATTTTTTCTTAAGCAATTTCAACTGTGAAAATTCACCATTGTGTTCATACACCAAAAAACTCAGTGTCCAGTCTTGGCTAGTTAACTAGGCCCCAATCCAGTCAGTAGAAAGCAATCAGTACATCCAAAGGACAATTTATTTCACCTAAAAATTCGTATCTATGTCTCTTAGAAATATTCTTTCTTTGAATTTGACACTTCATTAACTTTAAAAGAACTTAGATATATAGATAGTCATCTTAGAAAATCAACTTTTGCAAAGCTCCATTTTCATCATAGAATTGGTTGAATACTGACTTTAAAAATTCCAGCTACTGTGCAAGGTAAAGCAATATTTGCACTTTAAACTTAGACAATATTTTGATCTTTTACTTGGAAGAAAAACATACTAGATAGAGATTTTTTGAGTTCTATATTTGGATAGTGCCACATAACTTATTATACATTGCAAAATATGAAAGACTCAGACATTTTCACACATCCCTCTGTAAGCAATAACCTAAGTTGATCCAACATAGAAAGATGGAGCAAAAAAAAACTCGCAAAAACTTATGAGTGAATTTGCATTGTGAATTCACACAACAAAGAAATACTTCATATTTGTCTCCTCCTGCATTTGCTTTTACGACGGGGAAGGGAAAATAATTTGTCCCTGTTCCAATTTTCCTACAGAACAGTTCCTAAAAATCAGTAACTGTTGTTACAAGGCCCTGATAAGACTTAGCTGTACTCATGCATAAATTGAAGTGAATAGAAACAGAGCTCCACTATTAGCTTCCCCTTAGGACCAAAGAAACTAACTTTCATTTATTCCAGAATTCAATTACATCTTTTATCATTTCATTTTTACCTCTCTGAAAGAGCATTGTCTCTCACCTGATTTTATTTCTCTCTGCTTCCAAATCCCAATCCTAAAAATGAATTAACAGCCACCTCTAAGCAGTGTTAATTTCATTATATAAGTTACCAGGTAATAACTTCTTCATCATACTTCATCATCAGATTGTAGTCTTGCTTCTCACTGCTTAATTTAGCTAGTACACGTTGGTTTACATTATTAGTCTAAAAGTTATGCCTCCTCTCTCGGGATATTCAGTTCTAATGGTTCCCAATTCCCTGCAGAATCCATGAGAATATATTGCTAAAAAACACCAACACTCTTTCAAGCTCCATGTTTTGGATGAAAGATTGACCATGCAGGGTAGATGCCTCTGACTTTGTTTCAGCATGATATTTCCCACAAAGGCCCTGGGGTCCTGGTGGATGGAAAGTTGAATCTGAGCCAGCAGTGCCCTGGCAGCCAGGAGGGCCCAGCGTGTCCTGGGCACATCAGGCCCAGCATGGCCAGCCCGGCAAGGGAGGGGATTGTCCTGCTCTGCTCTGGGCTGGGGCAGCCTCACCTCAGGGCTGGGGCAGTTTGGGGTGCTACAGTATAAAAGAGACATTAAGCTGTTAGAGAGCATCCAGAGGGCAGTGAGGATGGTGATGGGACTGGAGGGGAAGCTCTATGAGGTCACTTGTCTTGCTTAGCCTGGAGAAGAGAAGACCAAGGGAAGACCTCACTGGAGTCTTCAACACCTTCATGAGGGGAAGCAGAAGGGCAGGTCCCAATTTCTTCACTCTCATGACCAGTGACAGGACTTGAGGAAATGGCATGAAGCTGTGTCAATGGAGGTTTAGGTTGGATATCAGGAAACTGCTTTTCAGCCAGTTGGGCACTGGCTCTCCAGAAAGGTAGTCACAGTACCAAGCATGAGAGAATTCAAGAAGTCTTTGGACAATGCTCTCAGGCACATGGTGTGACTTTTGGGGTGTTCTGTACAGGGCCAGGAGTTTGAATCCATAACTGGATGAGTGCCTTCTAACTCAGCATATTCTATGATTCTAGAAAGGCCTGCTAAGGATCATCTGATTTACCTATGTATTCACTGAACTATTTGTTCTTTTTTTGGCACAAACCACATCAAAATGTCCCACCAGATATCTTAAGAGATCATCTATTTGTCCTGGATTCAGCTGGGAGAGAGTAATTTATTTTCAGCAGCTGTTATAGTGCTGTGTTTTGGATTAAGAACTAATGAGCTCACACCTGGAATGCTGTGTCCCATTCTGGGCTCCTGAGTATAAGTGATATGTAGAGACTGCAGTGTCCAACAAAGACCCACAAAGCTGATTAAGGGACTGGAGCATCTCTGCTATGAGCACAGGCTGAGAGCTGAGACTGTTCAGCCTGGAGATTGCTTAGAGTGTATCTTAGTAATGACTGCAAATACCTGAAGGGAAGGGGCAAAGAGCCACGTTCTTTCCACTGGTGCCCAGTAACAGGACAAGAGGCAATGGGCACATATTGAATCATGGCAGGCTCTTTCTGAACACCAGGAAACACTTATTTTCTGTAAGGGTTACTGAAAATTCACACAGGAAGTTGTGGATTCTCAATTCTTGGAGATAATTGGAAGCCAGAGAGACGTGGCACTGAAAAACCATTTCTAGGTGGACCATATGATCTACTGAGGTCTCTTCCACCTCAACCATTCTGTAATTCTGTGTTTTACTCAGCAATAACCTTAAGGAAACATGTCCTCTTCTCAAAGCGGTCTTTGAATGAAGTGAACATGAGAGCATTTCTCTTCTTGCTTTCAGAAATATTACAGCACTTAAACTGCCAACACTGACATTCAAGTTACTTAGAACAGTGTTAACCTTATTACAGCTGGAAGGCTTAATACCTTAAAAATCTTCCAGGAAAATCCTCACACTACTGCTCTGCCAATGTGCTAATCTATGCAAAGCTGCTAATTCAATTTTGTCAGATGTAATAGAAGTTCATCATTCCCATCATAAGACACAGACATCCTTCTGTGATATTTTGTGATAGCTGATCCTTCAGGAGATAATTGTCGATCTCTGCATGAAATGCTCCCTATTCCACACTAACTGAGGAACATAAACAGAGGCTTAAAACCACATAATGAAAAGAAAAACAGACTGTCATATCCTTAAAAATGTTACTGTGAATACTCAGATGATGATAGCATGCATGCACCATAACCAGCACATTTTAGATACACTCTACATGTGGTGTGTAGAGCATGTGTGTATTTGTCAGTCTAGAAAAGCTGGGATGTATCAAAAACTAGTTAAAAGCCCAATTTCCAAATTCCATTTTAAAAGACATAAACAGGTTCACAGAATTTTTTTGATTTTTATACTGACATTACTACCTTAAAAATGCTACATATTTACATGTTAAATGTGTGTTACTGGCTTTGTAAATAGGGACAGAAAACAACAAAGGTTTAATATTAATTCAGATTTTTTAATATTAAATAGATTGAATATATCTATTCAGTTTCCCATTATAACTGTGTCCATTTCTACCTTGATTGTTTTTTTCTCTTTGTGTAAAAGGAGGGCATTGACCAAATAAATTATCTAATGTTTCTCTCTTAATTATGGCTGCTACTGACACAAAATCAACACCTTCAACTATGGTGGTTCAAAACAACCATGGGGAAAAATATACTTAATACTTTTTGATGTTTTTATTTATATCGTTGCATCATCAAGGAGTCAATCATCTTTTATAAACTGAAAAATGCTTGAATAATTCAACAGCTCTGAAATTTCAGAACTGCCTCCAAAAGAATGGTTGTAGTCCCTGATTGCTATTTTAATATGCTGCCGGTTATTGCTACACATAATAGCACAATACAGAGTCCAGGATAAATATAATCCACTCAGTTATTTCCTTGAGTGATTTCAGGGTATGAAATAAGCCACACTTCACCACTGTCCTAATAATGAGATCATTCTGCTCAATAAACAAGTGTCTTGTAGGCTGTATCTGCTGGGTAGGACCCAACACACTGAATATTTAACACTACTATGAAGGCCTTCCCCTTAATTTTGGTATCATCTGTATTATTTTCAAGGTAAAATTCAGAGCTGAAAAGGACAAAAATATAGACCTAATAACTCCTGGATCTGCTGCTACAGCCTGGTCTCATTCCAAAGCTTCAATTCAATATCTGAGTTTCAGGGTTAAGTCTTTGCATTTTCAATATGTTGGTTAAAACTGATTTCCAGACATTTAAACAAATTAGGTCTGACATTTAAAACCAGTTCTCCTAAAATATTTGTAGAAGAAATATAAAAGTTTCCTATTTTTTAAAATTTAATGATATTTAATAAAAGAAAAATTACCAACAGGTTTACTTTTCCCTGCTCACTTGCATTTGCAATTCTGTTCTTAATTTAATTTTATATAAAGAGGATTATGCAATGTCACTGTGTCTTCTATTTATTTGTCAGCTGCTTTGGGTTTTGTTTTTTTTTTAATAAGGCGTTTGCGAACTCGACAAAGAGTGATATCATAGATCGCAAAAAATTCTGAAAAATGGGCGCATAAAGGAGAAAGTACCAGGTCTTGTTCCTAAAGCTGGAAAATTCTCAGAGGGCATTAGGGGATGTTAAAATAAGATGGCAATACGTAGGGAGAGTAAATAGGCTGGGTAGAGAAAACAGACAAAGGATGTTGTATATGTACTGTAAGATTTTTGGGTAGGGTGATAAATAGCAGGTATAATGGGTCAAGAAACCAGGCTTTCCTTAATTGGCTGCTCATAAAACAGCATTTCAAAAGTTCATTGCATGATGCACAAGACTCAGAATTACTTTCTTTAAAACAATTTTCACAACAAGATTTTACCATCGAAATCACAGTCTGTTCTGGATTGCCTCTTTTTACTGTCCTTGTTACTTTCTGCTTTTTGCTTAGACTAGCTAGCATTAAAATAAAAAAAAAAATAAAATGAAGATTTTACAAGCACTCTCATTACAGTGCCTGAGCCAATTAACTCTATCCAACATAACACATGGTATTCTAGTGTGGGTTCTCATAATGAAGACATGCAAAGATTGTCTATTTTTGGTTTGGGTATGCTTTTATTTGATACAAAAATAAGCTCTGACAGGAATGAAGAAGCAGATCTTAGAAACAACACATTATGGAGATGAGAGAGAACATGGTCAATTCTATTCTTAGACTGCTTAGATTTTTTTCTTTCAAAGCATTACCAAAAAAAAAAAAAAAAAAAGAATAAAAGAAACACAAGGATCATTGAGGGAAAAAAATAATATTAGTACTAATATTATCAAATGACCACAATGGGTATTTTATATGCAATTATATTTCTTTTTGTACTGACTGCTATTACAGCTTTGCATATTGCTATATTGCATTTCTTTTGGATACAGCATTTTCATTTTTGAAAAGGCATTTTTCATTCTCTTGAAAACTCATGTAAAAATTATGGTTTAGGCTAAAAAAACATATTTTGTTCCCAGTCTAAAACTGTGTAGTGGCTGTTATGAGAGTGTGCTAGTAATGGAAAAAGATGTTGAATGACATTTCAGGGAAACAGAAAATCATTGTCATTGGATATCATCATCTATTAAAGAAGTTAGTTGCTAAAAATTTCACATTTCCCAACCCCAGATAAGTTGCAAAAGGGGCAGATGTGGTCATCGAGAAATTTTGGCAAATGCACTAGCCCATAGGAAGAGAAATAATGAAAAAAAGAAATCTATGTCTTGCTATGAATTAATTCAAAATGCTGTGTTTCTTGGCTTCAGAATACTGCAGTAACAAGAAACAGAGTATATATGCCTAGGAATTGGGCTACTTAGAGGCATAATCAATATGAAAATAGCTTTATGTCAATCTGGTGGGAAGTTTTTTATGTTCTCTCTTTTATTGAATCCAAGCCAAATTAAACAGAATTTTTGTCTGAATTATTAATAATCCTTTAATTACCACAAGTATTTTGTAGAAAAAGTAAAACCACAAAAGCTATTTTAAGAGAAAAAAAGGCTGTTCAAGACAGACCAATGCAGGAGCAAATGCTGCATTTCCTGAGTCCCTACTCTAAACCAAGAGTTTTTTGCTGTTGGTTATTCAGTCCCTTTTGCATCTTTCAGACTCTCCTATTCTGTTTTTCCATGTCATATAAATCAGGAAGCTCCTTAAACACATGTTTTAAAGGTATCCTGGCTGGACTGACTGATCAGGTTCTGCTGGATTGACTCCAGCATCCACACAGCTTCTCAATCACTAAGCCACACATGCAACAGAAGAGGGGAAGGAATAGGAAGAGCAAAAGAAAATTCATTAGTCAAGATAAAAGTAGTTTAATAAGTGAAGAGAAAAAAAAATCACACGTGATGCACAAGCACTCCCTCAATATTTCCCATGCTCAGCTGGTGTCTGAACAATGGCTACCTCAACAGCCAAAACCTCCACTTTTTATTTCTGATCATGACATTATTTGGTGTGGAATATTGCTGTGGCCAATTTGGGTGAGTTGTCCCAGCAGTGACCCCTCTCAATGTCTTGTCCCTCACCCTTAGGGAGTAGAATGGGAAAAAGAGAAGTCTTGTAGTACAATAGTCAAAACACTGGTGTGTTACCAACACTTTATTAGACACAAATCCAGTACACAGCACCTAAAGGCTGCTGTGAAAAATGTAACTCCATCTCAGCCAGACCTGGTACACAGGTCCCTAATCTGTGTAGTTCTGTCTGCTACATTCTTTCAATTATTCATTTTCAGCTCAGGAACTGTCTGTACATTTACAGTTACAACATAATTTAATCAACATCCACAAGACATGAGAGTTTGTTTACTAGATTAATTTCCAAAGCCTAATAGTAAACTGCATTAATGTCTGTGCCCATCTGAAATGAACAGGTTCTTCTTTGTTACATTTACTATACAACCTTTTTTTGAGGTCAGTTCTACATCCTCTTTTTCTTTCACAGAATCACAAAATACTGAGTTGGAAGGGACCCACAAGGATCATTGAGTTCATTTCTTAAGTAAATGGCCCATATCGGGATCAAACCCTAAACTTTGGTGTTGTTATCACCAAATCCTTTGTATTGCTTACATGACTATACTAGATTATCTGCAGTTCTTTTTGAACCTTAAGAGTTCAAGTTTCTTTACTCCCTGCACCCCAAACAGACTGTGATTTATTTTGACAACTTCCACCCAGTCTCACTATCACACAATTTCTATATAATGTATAACTTTTTATATAATCTTTACATATATATATATATATATGTATATATATATATTTAGATATAGAATCTCAACATGAGTATGTGAGGAAGTCAAGTCTGGTACATGCTGGTCTTAAACCTCCCTCTGGAATGACTAAACAAAGTGACTGGAACAAAATAATAGCTCAGCGTGAAGAGAACTACCATAGGGAGAAGTTGAACTAATTTCTAAAAATTGAACAAGCATATGTAAGGGTAGGGTTTTTTTTCTTTAGAAAGGAGATTTCTCAGAAAAGAGAATCTCTGGGCCATACTGGGGTATCATGTTGCATAGCAGATGGCAAATTTTTTAATCTCTTCCATAATCTCTCAGTTATTGAAACTGCTTCTGAAAATACATTCTGTTCACCAGTAGCTTCATTTTGGAGATTATGACAAAGATCAAGGATATTTTTCATGTTAGAATTTCAGTAGCCCTCAAGTAACAGCTGCACTGTATACCTCTAAACTTTCTTTACAAAGAACTCAACCACTTAATATCACAAAGTCACTGAATATCAGCTGAACTGTGATAACTAAGTATGTGAGAACTGTCCACTTGGAATGAGTATAAGAAAATTCAGCAGATTAGTTTGTAACACAGAAGAGGATTAAAATTAATCAAATGACAACATGTGCATAGAAGAGTACAATTACCTTGTTGCTGTGACTTATCTGGTGGAAATTTCTTTAACTGCATTATCATGACTATGTGATTAGTACTGTGCAGAAATGCAAAGAATTGCAGTGAGAACTTCAGAAAGAGCTGAAGCCCAAAGAAACACTTCATTTCAAACAGACTTTGAATCAAAGTATCATTTTTACTTAAATATTTCAAAGATTAAAAGTTCTAACCACATAATCATTAAGTATAAATAGTCCATGTTTTTACCAGGAATATACATATTTTTAAAAATTACATATTTCTTTTTATTATTCTGTTCTACCTCACTTTCACTCCTAAAATACTGGGAGAATGTTAATATATGGAAACTAGGATCTAGGATTTAAAATATCAATATTCTTTGTGAAAGAATATGTAAATTGCATACAACTCCTGGTGGTTTTGATGGCTGTTTCTTGCCTATAAGTAGTCCTGATAGACTGAAATTTCAGATATGAATTTATTTAAAGTCATATATGTATCAGACAGCTATTTGTGTTAAAACTGCAATTAAATAGAAGCTAGAATGCAGTATAGCATTAGAGAGCACAAAGCAGTTGTAGGAAGTTTTTATTTTTCTTTACTCAATATGACAAAGTAATTTATTTTTCCCAAAGTTGGGAAGAATTTTTTAATAATCTTTAGAGTATATTGCTGCTTCAATTTGATTTACTGTGTGTGCATTTGCATGCAGAAAGAATTGACCTAGCAATTGCAGTGTTCTTGAATGATGTCAATATTTATATCAATATGTTAATACAAATGTATGGTGCCATTAGGAATCTGTTAAGCAAGGCTTTAGTAATCATCAGCAGTCCTGAGACAGTCCAGGAACATTTAAACACTTGAAGAGAGAATAATATAATTATTTATAATAATAAATAAGAGAGAGAGCCTTCTTCCCCTGGCTGCTTTGGGGCAGGTCAGTGGAGCAGAGCTGGACTGAGAGGCTGAGTGAGGGAGGAGGGAAGGAGGCACAGGGCAGAGAGGTCTGGGCAGCTGCTCTGTGGCCTGGTCACAGCTGCCAGGACACCCTGGTGTGGCTTGGACATGACCATCATTGCTCTGGGAGACTCGAGGGATTTTCCACAGCACAGGTCAGATCAGGACCTGTACTGTGCTGCCGCCAGGCAGGGGCAAATGATGAATAAAGATGGGGGAAAATCCCTACCAACTGCCTCCTCCATAAGGCTGTATCTTCAGCAGGTTGTACCTTTACTTTAAAATATTACTGTCCATGTAACAGTCTCTTCTGTTATTACATATCTTAATGAGTTTCAAAAAATATACACTGATAATAGGTACTGGTACTGTGCTTGGTGTACATGTGGACAAGCATCCAGCTTCTGGGAAAGACACATTTTCCTTCTCTTTTGCATTTCTTTTTAGTCCCAAGAGCCCTTTAACATTTTCTGTGTGAATGACTGAAAGGATAAACAAATTTTTGACATTACTCTGAACCTTACTACCAACACACAACATAGTGCCAACTATCATCATGATTAGTGCCGACTAACATCATGCATCAACCAAATACCAATACCAAATTCACCAAGAAATGTAGTCATTGTCAGTTTGTAGAACCTCTTTTATACAAAAAAACCACAAAACCCTGTTATTTAATGACTACCAAAGGTAGAATATAAAAGATTATGAGGGGGGGGAGAATGTATTCTCATTTCCCAAAACCACAAGAAAACTTTCTACTAGTGTATAACACTGGGATAATTCATCATCAAATGCCTAAAGAAAGGACTTTTTTTTTCTTATGAAACAGAAACTAATTTTTAATTTAAGAGGTTTTTATGATGCATTCTCTTTTCCTTCAGATTTTACTAAGCACAAGCATGGTAGTTTAAGCCAAAAGGAACTTCAGGAAAGACTTAGCAAGAAACAACAATATTAACTGAACTTTAAAGAGAAAATATTAACTATAGTAAATCTGCACTCCAGGATTACAAAAAGTCATTATAAATCTGTTTGTACACTTTTTTCTGTTTTAGAAGAACCCACATTATAGCATGTGGCATTTTCTTTCCTTTTTTGTCTATATTAAGTCAAGAAGCTAAAGCTTATGAAAGTTATTAAATTTTGTAAATCTTTGCTCCCCTCTTTGACATTTCCTCTGTTCCCACATGCCACATGCCACGTTTGCCACACTTCAGACAGCTTACCAAAGACAAAGAGGTCACCAGAGTAATACAGTAGTTCAGTACTTTAATCTCATTAGGCAAAGGAAATTAAAATTACTACTATTTGAGTCTGAGAAGAAAACTTTACATGTTTAACCAAAGTTTACTTTAAAGCTTAGTATAAATGTTTTGGTTGAAGCAAATCTAAAGAAATAGAAAGGATTTAATTGAGTTAGGAATCCAAATCCCACAAGACTCAGATAAAAAGCTTCCTCAGGCACCTTTGTGGATCAGGTAAGCACACAGATGTGCTTAGCTGCATTGAATTTCAAAGACAAAATCAAAACATCAGAGCATTTCCTTTTCTCTACTTACGTTATGTTCCAGAATAGATTCAAAATTAAAACTCATTAGATAAAGCAAACAAAATACATTATTATACTGAAATAAATTTTTTTCATCATGATTCTATGAATGCCATAGAAATATTTTTAGTTGAAATTTTGAAAAAAATTTAAATGAGAAAAAGATGTCATCTTCAATTGAAAGACAAATTTTTGATAAATTATAAAACAAGTTGTTTTTTTTTTTTCTGGTTAAAGGAACCAACACAAGAATATTTGATTGTGAAACTGCTTTTCCCTACATTGGAACACATGATCAGTTTAGATGGATTGAATTTGCCCTAGCAAAAGCTGTCCCAATGGGGAATAGAATATCCAAAATCTGTACCAACAGGAATATGAGATACCAGGAGCTGTCCCAGTGGAAAGATGAGAGACACCAAGGGTTGTCCTGCAGTGAAGACAATGGCAGAAAGAAATTCATAAACTGAGCTACCCAACTGGATAACAGGAACTTCTGACAGGGGGAGATCACAACCACTGGCTCCTGGCTCACCAATCCAAGAAACCCACCAACTCCAGGGAAGAGGAAAACTGAGCAAGCAGGCTAACTTGCATAAAACATGAGGGAATCTTTTAAACAATAGAAGATAGAATACTAATTAATTAGAGAACCATATAATTGGTTTGATAATATATGTAAATTATGAAAAGTATTGCTAGTCTTGATGAGAGGTTTGTGGATTAGCCATTCAGCACGCCTTTCTGTACAGAACTGAAAATAAATCAAATACTTCCACTCTGTGGACGATTATACTTCCACTCTGCACAGGATTGGCTTCTTGCACACCACAGGAAAGAACACATTTTGGGATAACAGCTTTGCCATGGACACATTAATAAAACATGCTGATTTTCCAACCGTGCTAGCCTGTGCCTCATCCATCTTGGGAGAAAGATGGGTGCAGACAAGACAACTGAGATTTCAAATTTAATCACTGCATGGTTGCTGTGGCCAAAATGGTCACCCTTCACCACTTCACCCACTCATCACATAGGGCACCTCTGAGTCAGTTCCCTGAGTCCTGTACCAAAAAGCTGTCATCCAACTGTTTTAGGAATCTCCTGGAGCTGTTTCTACCAGCTGGTGGGGTTTCCAATTAACACCCACAAGCTTAACTCCCCCATAAGCACATGGGCAGTTGATTTGGAGGCATCCCTCGTTTCCTTAAACCATAACTTTTGGTGCCACTGTCTTGTCTGGGTGGCCACAAGCAGCCTCCCAGGAAGACAGCCACTCTATTTGTTTTTGCCTCAGTCCTGGCACAGAGGCCTGGACAATTGCAGCCCCTCCATTGCATCTAACACAACAGATTCCCTGCACACTCCCAAAGGTGTCCTGCAACCTCACACACTGCTGCAGTCCCTGCACACTCAGACACTGCTGCAATCCTTGCACACTCACACACTGCTGCAGTCCCTGCACACTCACACACTGCAGCAGTCCCTGCACACTCACACACTGCAGCAATCCTTGCACACTCAGACACTGCAGTGCTGCACCAGACCACCACAACAGGGCCTTACTCCTGTGCTGCTGCTGTGCCCTGCACACCACACTGCAGCAGGGCACTGATGCTCACAGCAGTGAGCTGTGCACACACACTCAGTGGGGCCCTGTCTCTTTGCACAGTCACAGGGGTGCCCTGCTTGCACACCCCACTCGTGCTCACAATCCAGCTCTGCACACACACCATTCTTAAAGAACCTGGCCTGCAAACTCACACTGTGCCTTTCCAATCACTGAAAACATGAACGTTCATATGAAGGAATTCAATGAAATTAGAAATGGTTGTAAGAGTACCTTCTAACCCAAATATTCCTGTGAGACAAACTTTTATTGAGAGGTACTTCACGCTGTTTGATCTCTGTAGAGTCTTTTTGCTACCTCTAATGCACGGAGGTAAAGAAAACAGTAGTGTATTTTTCAAGATAAGGTCACAGAGCTGAAATAGATTTTGATCTGTGATTATTTGAAACTTCTTCAGGATTTTTCAATTTTAGAACTGATTCACCTTCTATGTATCTTCACTGTCTTCCTCTGCACATATAGACACACTTAAATATACAGTTTAATTATCGATGATGGATTTTGCTGCACGGCATTAGAAATGTCAATGAGAATGAAATCTGAGTCCAACTGGAGCTGTGCAATTTAAGGGTCACGGGTGTCACAGCCCTCTGCTAATACTGTAGGAAGTCAACATGTGGAATGTACAAATATAGGATCAGGTTTTTGTCAGAAGAAAGGAGATGTGACTGAAGTAGCCAAATAGATGTAGATACCATCATCTGTACAGCCAAACATGAATTTGTGGGTTTATGTCTAGATGGAGTAGAGAAAAAAGACCAAGGACTTTTTCTAGATAAAAAAAGAAACTCCTTCCATCTTTTCCTCTTCTGAACTAAAAAAAAAAAAAAAAGTGTAATGGAGTAGGAAAAAAGTATATAAAAAAATGAAAGGCTGAAAAAACAGAGGAAAAAACAGAATATTTAATGAAGTTTCATATGCTTTTCATTAACAGAAGTGCTTATATTGCTCCTTGTTTACTTTTTTTTTTTTTTTTTATTATGTTCTTCCTCAGCATTCAAGTTTTTTTCATGTGAATACAATAGCAAGCAAGTGAATTCCTGCAATAGTTCATATTATCCCCCCATAGTTTCCTTCTGGGGTAAATAATACACATCAATTTAGAAAATTTTCCAACACAAAGTTAATGCACGAGCATGTTTGACTGTTTTATGATGTGTTAAACTTAAGGTCTCTCTCTTTCTGGAAAGGACTGTAATTTCTGGTAGACAGATAGAAGAAGATGTAGAAGAGCCTAAAACTGCAACACTGACTTGTGAATTTCTATGCAATTGAAGCAGTGGGGAGGAAGTTTAGCCTGAGTACAAGTTCCCTTGTGATAATAAAGTTACTTATTTTGCTTGGACTTCCTACAGCTTTTATGCCTCTGGATAAACGTACTTGGGTCATCCTAGTGTTCTCAATCTGTGTTTAGACACCAAGTTAACTGCCTGAAATAGGGATACAGCAGGAGAACAATAGCCTACCAGGACTCTCTAAGGAGCCAGGAGAAAAAAGCAAAACAACATATACAAATATAATATATACAATTTTTTTCTTTATTGTTTGGCTGTTTGCAGGGGGATTTGTTTGGTTTTTTGGGGGGGTTTGTTTGATTTAGATTTTTTTGGGTCTGGTTTGCCTTGTTGTTTTTATTCCCTGTACTTATTCCATTACTATCTTGAGTAAGAAAAAGACAGCTTACATGAATTTATAAGGCAGGATAAGGTTGGCTCACTTTACTTGGCCTGCACTGACTGGGCATGAAACAGCCCAATATTAGCACAGTGGTGCACAAGCTGTTAAGTTTTGTACTTCAGACTGGGAGCAGCTCTGTGCTAATGAGACTGCACAGCTTCCAGCCTGGAAAGCTGCAAAGCTCACAACTGTCAGTGTAGGTATCTCCAAGTAACAAAAAACTTCTACTTCCCCTTCCAATATGAGCTCAGCCTCTCAAAGCAGTCAGAGCAGTTACAGCAACCCCTCATTCATTTTTTCACACACCTTCCCTGGGGTTTGGTGAGTACTTACATTCATTGTCCCATTTTACAGCAATAAATTAGTGCCACTCCAGCAGCTCAAGATGGAAGTTCACATGGCACATTAGCCAAACAGTAGGAGAAGGCATCCCTGTCTCATTTGACACTTGAGTCTCATTTCACACTTGGGTTTGCCAACAGAGTAGGAAATCGTATTTATCAAGCTTCTCCTAAACACAGTCTTAATATCAAGGGAAAATTGTCTTTGAGAGTAAAATTGTCTCCAGTTGAGCAATGTTTTCTGCATTGCTATGTTGCAGAGTGTAAGTAAACTTAGTTCTTTTACTGGTCATCACTGCAGCTTAATTACCACTGTCCTCTAAGGCTTGATCTTTAATGACAACAAATGTACCCAAGGAAAAAGTTTAATTATTTTTGTAGCTTAACCATAGCAAACAAAGTCTTCCACCAACATGAATAAAAAGATTAAAGCTTTACAGAAAAGGCTGATTAATACAAATGACCCTGATGTGTAAGATTTTGACATAAATCTCTTTTTCTTTCAGCTAACCTTTGAAATTGAGGCCAACACTTTTCTTGAGGATTATTTTTATTTAGAAAAAATCATATCATGATACACAGACCTACTAGCAGCAAGACAGAAAAAAAGAAAATCTAAGGTAAGATTATATGCCTCCTTAAATGCCAAATTGCAAATCTGCTCTTTAATGTGCCACTAACCCAGAGGGGCAGATAAAGAAATAAAACCAAAACTAAAACACATCCACTGTACAGTAGGTGTGAAATTTGATGTGATTAAACATCACTGTATGGCACAGGCTGTATTATTTCACACATTTAATAAAGGAAATAAACAGGATAAGGTACGCAAATATTAATCCCAAAATTCTCACAGACTTCATCCTCAGGAGGTTTTATATTTGCCCCAAAGAGATTTTTAAAATTATAGAAAGAAGGAAAGGAAAGGAAAGGAAAGGAAAGGAAAGGAAAGGAAAGGAAAGGAAAGGAAAGGAAAGGAAAGGAAAGGAAAGGAAAGGAAAGCTATTTTTAGTTGTAGGAATTGAGTGATAAAAATTAAAATCAGGTCTCCTATTTAAATTGGCCTGCTTGATTATTTATGAACTCTAGGTGATACAAAATTTTTTGTTATTATAAAAATGTTATTAGTAACTCCATAGTTAAGGGCACACTGAGATTTTTTCTGAAAGTCATTAAAATTCTTCCATTTCAGACTTCATTGACTGAATCTCTGTTTTAGAGTTAACATGGTATCTTCATTGCAGAACTGATTTTCATTTTTTGAAATCTATTATCTCTTAGAAAAAAAAACAAAAACAAAAACCCAAACATTAAACTGATTCTTTCTGGATTTTTATTTTATCTTCTAAATGCTTTCCATGTTCCCTCTCAAAATCATGATAATCACACAGTTCAAATTAACATTATTAGCTTTGTATGTCACTACACTATAGACAGGTTACATTTCAAAACACATTTAATTTCATTTATGCATTATATTCCTCTCTTAGAATTTGAATTAGAAACCTAAAGCTTCTTTTTTCTTTTCATCAATTCAACATCTCACCCGATCTCTCTCACTATCTTTTATCCAGTTTTTTTGAAGAAGAGATAACTTTAGAAAACAACAAAAATTATCTGTTCAATTCACTGACATCAGGGTGCCTTCAAAATTGGCTCAGTCTTAATAAAAAAGGTTTTTGGAATGGAAGTTGAAAAAGAAAACAAGGGGACAACATTGAACTTAAAAATATAATCACTTTTCCCTGTCAAATAATTATATTTTATATTTTCAAACAATTATACTTTATATTACTGCACAACAACATAAAATTAATGCAAAATATCAGTACTTGAAATAGACTAGACTTGGCTTTTTTAAAAAATCTTTTGTTTATGACAAAATGGTCAAACATTGTTATTCATAGCAAATCCAGATTTTAAAATTAACATGCCTCCACAAAATTGTATTAACAACCTCCGGACCTGCCTTACTAAGGAAAAACCCCTGTTTTCCCTCCATTGGAAAGCTTCCCTTCTATACAGAAGTTCCCTGACTTGATGCTCAGTCAGGAGTCACTCAACTACCTGCACATGGCCTGCTGTGATGGGTTAACCCCAGCCACATGCAAGGTGCTCACCAAAGCTGCCCTATAAGTCCCTCCTCAGCTGGACAGGGAGAAGAAAATGTTACAGAAGTCACATGAGCTGAGGTAAGGACAGGGGGAGATCACTCAGTAAATACCGTCACAGGAAAAACAGATTCAGCGTGGGAAAATTAATTTATTACCAATCAAAACCAAGTAGGATAATGAGATGCAAACCAAATTTTAAAAACACCTTCCTCCCATCTGTTTGTCCTTCTCAAGGTTTACTTTACCCTCAGTTCTCTGCCTCCACCCATCCCCACAATGGCACAGGGAGATGGGCAGTGGGATTTGTGGGCAGTTCATCACACTTTGATCACATCTCCTGCTGCTTCCTCGGCAGGGAGAGGAGTCCCCTGCTCCAGCCTGGGGTCCCTCCCACAGGACACAATCCTCCACAAACATCTCCAACGTGACTGCCACAGAATAAAGTTCTTCATGAACAAGAGACCAGTAGGCCTCTGAAGAAATGTCTTTTTCCTGTCTGTATTGGAGTGTGGCTTCTGATTAGTGGGAAAAAAGACATTCAAAATTTGGTGTCTAGTCCATTACAGAGACATCAAGAAAACATTTCTTCTCAGTTATCTAAATTATTTCCTGTTCTGATGTTGCTGGAGACTACCACAACAGGTGAACTACAGCCCAGTTAGCTTAGAAAGGTATTAAAAGATGTATTTGCCTAAAAAAGAGCAGAACTCACTCCACTGAAGCCAAGTATAGTAAAACTGTCAGAAAGGATCAAAGTAACAAGTGCCCAAAACATTCATGAGAGAGCAAGCATTTCAATTTGGCAAGAAAAATTTAGAAATATAGTAATCTTTTCCTGTTCTTTGATTTCTGGGCATATTGGAAATTTTCAGCCTGACTAGAAAATTAATCAATTTATATGGTTTTTCAATACATTTTTCACTTGGCTGCTTTCTATTTAAGATATTCTTTTGCCTGTTTTTGGTTTTCTTTGTTTTTGTTGTTTTTTTGTTTTTTTGGATTTTGTTTTTTTGTTTGTTTTGTTTTGTTTTTGTTTTTGTTTTTGTTTTTTGTTTTTGGTTTTGGTTTTTTTGGTTTTTTTGGTTTTTTTGGGTTTTTTTTTTGTTTGGTTTGGTTTGGTTTTGGTTTTGGGGGTTTTTTTTGGTTGGTTGGTTTTTTGGTTTTGGTTTTGTTGTTTTTGTTTTGTTTTGTTGTTAGTTGTGGGGTTATTTGTTTTGTTTTGTTTTGTTTTTAATTTGCCAAGGTATCCAACATAGCACCATGGTGTTAATAAATACTCTGTTATGGCAAACTTTCAGTATAAGATAAAATTGTTCCTATTGTTAAACAAATCAACCTCTTGACAAAGAAATAGAAAAAAAGTTTTTAGAACGACCTCACAGTGTTATGTGACAGATATTTTGTTTCCACTGTGAAATATCCTGCAGATCTATTGTGGAAAGCATATTTTAAAGACCATTAGAATATCAGGTCCCATCAAGGCATTCAATGATGTAGAATTATTAACTTCTTTGTGAATCAAACCCTATTGAAAAGGCAGCTACATAATGTAATAGTAAAAGAATTAACCACTGTGAATAAAATATATTGAAATTAAATTCGAAAATGTTAGGATCAAAAAAGTTACATAGTAAACATAAGGTAATGAAAAATCATCCAAAAGTAAATAAAGAATTGAAGATTTCATAACTTAGCATTTTGTTCTATTTCTTGAGTTGCCAACAGCTGCTTAGCTTTTAATTTAATCTGCATATAAATGCATTATTCTATCTTTTATTAGAAAAATCATAAGAACCGTCTCACTGAAATGAACATGTAGAGATACTGGAGGTTAATTAAAATAACCTTTGTCAGGAAAACATGTGATATATACTTGAATATTAAAGAAAATGAATTATGCACAAACAAAAATGAAATTCATCAAGTTTTATCACAATAAAACTACTCCTAAACACTATTGTACAGTGCACCTACTAGGTACAGACTTTGAAAGAATTTTTAAATACCCACTTTTTCTCTTCCATTATAAAATAATCCAATATTTTTAATGGCAGAACAGGGCCAAGTCTTCTGAGTCAATATTTCTTGTTGTCTATCAGGACTATCAAAGGAGGAAATAGAGATTCTTATATTAATTCTTATATTAAGACCATTTTTTTTCTGAAACTCCTGCTGGAAATTAATTCACAGTCTCCATCTTTGGTTGTTTAGAAACTGTCTTGTATTTCACAGCCCATATTTAATTTATAACTTACATTTATCTGTGGTCAGTTTATATTTGCTCTTCTTTGTGCAAGTGTACTTAATTTATTATCTCTTGTTTGTGACTAGCAATTTGGGAAAGCCCTACAGCCAACTTACGGTCATCTCTTATGCTCCTCTGAAATGAAGAGGAGAGAAAAATCAAATTGATTCATCAATGTGTATCTTGATCACAATAGTACAAGGAACACTCCCCTTTGAACATGTGGAATATTATTAGTAGTACTAAGAAACCTTTTTGTAGCATCAAATTAAACTAACAAAAATGATTTATTTTTTGAAGATACATTAAAAATATTGGAACCAGTGCACTTCAAAGGCAGAATTACAAAACATCAGCACTGAAAATAATTGCTTCAGCTACTGATGCCACAAGTTGCCCCTACATGGGTCTAGCATTGTCAAAAGAAAAGCGCAAATTTACTAATTTTAATAAAAGCTTAAAGAAAACTTTATCAATATATTTATCTATATTCAATATGATCACATCAGACTAGAGTCAGTTATTTCCTTTATGTTTTCTCCAGTTTGATTAAAACAAGTATATGCTGCCTGGCAGAACTTGAGATAATTCCAAGAGAACCATTATATTCAATTTTCATTACCCATTTCATCATTATATTTAGTGTTGACATTTTACATCTGTTGCTAAAGTACACACACAGAAGTAGTGAATCTCAATACAACAATATGAAAGATTGGAGAGACACTCTTGTAGGAAAGAAATAAAAAATAAGCATTCTATTTTCTTCATTTTGCCATGAGATGATTATTAAGAATGATTTAATTCGTACATTGTAAAAAACATGGAAAACTGAGATTTTGGGTGCTAACTGCTCAGACTGTCTATTTTAGGTATCTGAGTGCCCAACAGAAACTTGGCTTCCTGACTACTCAGTAGAGAAAGGTTAGCAAGGTGGCAACCTGGAATGTGAAAATGCAACAGTTAAAATCAGGTGATGATGTTTGCAGATGGAGACCTTGAGCACTGAATCCTGGGAGGAGAGACCTCAACACGGGGATGCAACAGAAGCTCCTGCCCTCCCTGTCCTCTGCATCCTCTGATGGGACAGGTCATCTCCCCAGGTAGAAGTAATGAACAAAGATAAATTACAGCACAAGAGATGAACTGCAACCAAGATTGTTGCCAGTTTATCCAATGATATGTGAGATCATGAACTGTGATGGGTCTCGTAGCACAGGTGGGAAAACACCAAGGAATGTTTTGCTATGTAGCCACGGATAAGAATCCCTACAGTTTCTAAGACAGAGGGTCAGCATTTGTACAGCAGAGGACATACCCATGTTTGCTAAAGGACTTTTGACTAGACGAGCAATTCCCAGTTTGCCAGTAAAGAAAATCGTATCTCCACACCTCAACTCTTCAGCTTTGTAGTCCATAGGTAGTCACTAACAGTATCCTTTGTCCTCCCTTTCCCCACTCCCCTGACAAGAGCAGGGCTAGAGAGGAAGAGATAAAACCAAGGCTGCACTGCCTCTGAACACCACTGGCTAAGCAGATTACCCCTCCTTTCAGCAAAACACAAAATCACTCCCCCTTCCTACCTCCAAAGAGTGTAAGTTACCAAAAATCAGCTCTCAGCAGCTGTAAATCAGGAGCCAAGCAAGCTAGCCTATGTGAAGAAATCAGACAACTGAACAAACCCACAGGCTGAAATCAACCCCCAGTGCTTCACAGATATTCTGCTCAAAAACATTTCAAAATATACACACAGATACATTACAGCAGATTGGTTTCACCCAGCGAGAAACAAATTAACATCTGTCTAGAAAATGATGCTCTGTTGTACACTTTGTCTTTACTCTGTAACTCCCCCTCCAGTTTTCATTCAATTTTAATTCCTGCTCAATTCTGTTTTTCTGAAGAGTGAACAACTCGGGGATTGCAACTCTGAACTGCATGTTTTCTAGCTAGTGAAAAATGTATGTGTTCTAGTAGGTGTTCTTGCCAAGACAAATAAAATATAAAAACAGTGATTTTCATTAGTAAGCCTGCTTTGTCAGATATGGGATTTTGAGAGTCCCTGAATTCAGTAGTAATATCTGCTATAAGAGATTATTTAGGCAAGTGCTAATTAAACTGCTGGGCAACAGCCACGCTATTGCTGTTAAACAAGAAATACCTGAACAGATGTTTCTCAAACAAAGGCAGAAGATGTTACTTTAAATAATTGTATGGTTCTTCAGTTCACCAAACCTTTCAGATCATAGAGTCTGAAGCTTATAAAGGTAATGGATTTTCTCTTCTGGTTTTGGAAAAACTAAGAAAAGAGTTGAACCTTAAAAAAAAGAAACCACAAAACAAACTCTAAGTAGCATAAAACCTGCAACACATACTATGCGTGTTTTCTATTAATTTTGTAAGTTTATGCAAGATAATTCCAATACCTTCTCCCTTTCCCTTGCAGGAAGAGTTTATCTTTCATGCACCTGTAGATCAATATAATATAAATAGAGACTGATGATGCTATGTGCTAATTTATGTGCTAATATTTTTTAAGGCAAACTACAGGATGGAAAAATAAAAATAAAAAAAAAAAATTAAAAAAAATTTAAAAATCACATTTTAACAGACAGAAGCTACTTCACTGTCTCTCACTAACCATTTTCCAGGGGGTCATTTGGTCAAATGGATTCAGAAACTAAATTCTGATTAAAGGGAGTGAAGCATTATAGGCAGTTTCCTGTTACCCATTGTTAAAATCAGAAATGGAATTTCAGTACTGTAATCAAGTCTTTTAAAGGCCATTATAATTTCCAGATGGATATTCACTTTGATAGCTAGACCTGTTCAGCACTTTTTTCATGCTTCTTATAAATGTGATGCAGTGCTTGTACTGATGAAAAGGAGTATTTCAAACGTGCTAACTCTCTTCTCAAAGAGTAAAGTTTTTACGTATATTTTTAAAGAGAAGTCACTGCAGCATCATTAGTTTATAATTAGTTCATTAGTTTGCAATCAAAGGCATAACTGGAAATAAATAAAATCTTTGTGAGTTTTGATGTTTACTATCTTGCACAGCAGAAATAGCCATGTCCATATATATTTTGGCATAAAATTAATTCTTCCTGTTGATCACCTGCAGTCATGCAGTTCAGGGCAATCAGAGGTACTGTTGACTAAGAAAACAAATTTTGTAGTAGCATTTACAAAGCAACATCAGTCCAATGTATGTAATTATTGCAATATTAATAATTAAATATTAAAAACTGCAAGATAATAAATGTATGGCAGATTAAGCATTGCAAAAGAGTGATAATACCAAATCATATTTTCTCTCCTTTGACAGAGGAATGAATTTTACATGTTTGGTATTTTAAGTGAGCTGATGAAAAAACTCAAAATCTCATAACTTTTCCTTATTACCTACACTTAGCACACAATTACTTTTGTCTTCTGAGTGTTCAGAAGTCCCTTAAGTGAGCATTCCTCACTCTACAGTTTCAACACCTTTTTACTCAAAGTAAAGTGACCACTTATAGCTTGGGGTACATACTTGGCTATTAAACAAAAAAATTAACAGTGCAGGTAAACAAGATTTATCTGTATTCTGATAAAATCCATATTTATCTGTATTTTACACAGGAATTACTAGCTCCATTTTCATAATTTCAGATGAGAAGTTGACAAAAATATGCTTTTCCCCTTCCTGATGTGTCTTGAGAAAGCACTACCTCTCTCCTGCTAAATTATGCAAAATCTCTTACCAGAATATTTAGTGCTCTTAAAAAAAAACCAACAAAACATGCAGTTGTACAAGACGAAGCTGTGTATTATATATATGTATTATAGGAATTCATTAAAAGTGCCATATCTCTCCCAGATTAGATCAAGTTCTGCAGACAAATATGTCAGGATTCTCAAAGGGCAGTAAGAGAGTATCTATAGAGGTAAGGTCAATTAATGTTTTAAACCCCCAAACATTGATTTACAAATCCAATAAAACAAATCAGTGAAACATCTTTTTTTTTTAAATAATTCTGATCATGCTTTTTCCCCTTACATACTAAAAAGACATTTTAGATATTTGATGAGGCACTGTGCCACCATATTCACGTAAAGAATAAAAACCCAGTCTATTCCCACTACTTCCCTGCCTGACCATCCAGGTGTCATTCTGACAGCCATCCTCTCACCACCTTCACAGCTACACAGACCACACTCCCAGCCAGACAAGGTTTCCTTACTGGCTTGACCCCATTTTTCCCAGATCAGAGTCTCAGACACCTCAGTCCTTAAAATAATTTCATCATGGTGCAGGAAGAACATGACAGCTCGAGCTGGGTGCCTCCAAGGAGGAACCTTGAACAAAGGAAGCCCTGAGGTTCTACATCCTCACAGCCTAAATGCTGGAAGTCTGGGGGTCAGTGGCTCCTGCTGTGTCTCTGGGTGTCCCACACCTGTCTGGGCCACAGGTTCTGGGCCATTTGTTATGCAAAGGGTCACCACCCCTCCACAGCCTCTTTCCTCATGCTCCTGTCCCCAGAGCCCAGCCTGCTGCTTGCTCTGCAGCTGCACTCTGAGCTACCTGCCCTGAATATAATCATTGACACCACTTCAACTGTACTAAGCTGGTAGGTAAAGTTCAGGAGAGATAAAAAAATACTTGGTTTTCAGTTTTATTTTTCTTTCCAAACTTCTTTCCATTCACTTGAACGTGTATTTTTCCTTACTGATTCTGTTCATAGTTATATACATTTTTATTAATGTTTATAGTCTAGCTTTGTCACTTTGGGGTTTTGCTAAGGCCTCCCCAAGGGAAGACTGAACTTGACAAGGAAGAATCATAGAATCTTTAAAGGCTGAAAAAACCTCCATGATCATGGAGCCCAAACCTTGACCAATCAACTAGACTCTGTAAGGGCCACATCCAGTCATTTCTTGAACACCTCCAGTGGCAGTGACTCCATTCCTTTCCTGGGAAGTCCATTCCAATGCTTAACTACCCTTTCAGTGAAGGAATTCTTCCTTGTGTCCAGCCTGAACTTCCCCTGGAGCAGCTTGAGGCCATTATGTCTAGTTCCCTGGGAGAAAAGGCTGATTCCTGTCTTTGCTACGACCTCCTTTCAAGCAGAGGGCAATGAGGGCTTCCCTGAGCTTTTCTCCAGACTAAACACCCCCAGCTCCCTCAGCTGCTCCTCATAGGACTGACTCTCCACACCCTTCCCCAGGTCCATTCCCATTCTCTGGACTCACTCCAACCCCTCAATGCCTTCCTTGTAGTGAGAGGCCCAAAACTGCACACAGGATTGGAGCTGTGGCCTCACCAGTGCCCAGTACAGGGGGACAATCCCTGCCCTGCTCCTGCTGCCACACTATTGCTGATCCAGGCCAGGGGCCATTGGCCTTCCTGGCCCCTGGGCACACCTGGCTCAAGAAGAGGAAGAGAAGGATGCACAGCTGTCAGCAAGTGCCACTTTATGCTAACTGCTATAGTCATGGCAGGTCTTCTTTGGATATTACAATCTTGATTCTAAAATATATGCACATAAGTTTATATTAAAGAATTTGATGACTAAAATTAATAGGACCTCCCACACACTGAGGGTTTTTCTGATGTCAAATGTGAGAAAAACTGAGATCAAACAGACACTTTCCAACTTCTGTTTCTTTTCTGCTTTTTCACATTCCCTTCAACCATTTCAAGCAGGTAAGAAGCTGTGAGGCAGATTTTATATGGGAAAGCACACAAAGGCAGGGACAAGTTTTTGGTATTTGCAGTTTTAATGTGCTAGGCAGAAGGTAATCTTCCTCTGTTGTATCCTTGGCTTACAGAAACCCACAGTGTGATTAGTGTGCCTTCCCAAGTGCCAGTGAGAAGTCCCATTTTCTGAAGCTTTTGTCAGAATAGGTAGAAATGAGCCAGCATCTTTCAGCATAGAGGCTCTCAAAATCTTTCAATGCCTTAGACATCAGTAATTATTTAGTCAGGAAGCACACAGAGGAATTAATCCCTACCTGAGAACCATTTGTTGTTGCAGCAATAAAACCCCTTATATCAGCATGAGTTGTCCATACTTTCATAATAGAGTTCTTTTTTTCATCTAAGCTTCATGTAATTACATATTCAGAAAAATTCAGTGCAGCAGACTTCAGCTTTACCTATCACATGTCTTACAGACCTCATTAGGGAAAAAAAGGAATTGTGTAAGAAAACCAATTCATGTTATGCTTTCAAGCACATTAAATTTGCAGGTGAAAGAATTTTGTATCACTTTTCTCTGGCATATATATTCATTGTGTCTATATAAGCATAAGTGTAAGTTTATGTATGACTGATCTTAAAGAGTGCTATGGATGCTTCTAATCTGGTAACCACAAACATTAAAGCTAGCAGTGTTCTTCTATTTTCTTCTATTTACTTCCTCATTTCAAAGAAGGCCTCCTTTCTCCCTTGTTCAAAAAGGAACAAGAAAAACACTTGCCAGAAAAACTAACACATCCATGCATAGAC
>WEIU01011760.1:76182-86258 GCA_013389925.1 Aegithalos caudatus
AAACCCAAAAAACAAAACAAAACAAAACAAAACAAACTAAACAAACAAGCAAAAAAGAAAACAGAAAACAAGCAAATAAAAACATCAAACAAACCACAAAAATAACCAATCAACTGCCCAACCCCTCCCCCTAAGAAAAAAAAAAATCAACCCAAGATGATTAAATGGAAAACACCAAGTTATACATAACTTTTACTTTCTTAGTGCTGTTTCACACACATATATTAGGTTAATTACTTTTTCACCCTCTTCTTATATTTAAACCATGACCCACTTTCTACTATTCATTTTCACCCAAGACATGAAAAATCCACAGGATTCTCATGAAGTATAAGGAAACACGGTTGGAAAAAAATATTCATTGAGTTTGAAGTAATTGAGTGATCCAACTCATCCAAGCTGCTTTTGTCAGATATATTACAGAGGTATCGGTATCAACACTACAGTTAATGCTGCATTGAAATGAGCACTTAAACCAGGATTAAAATTCTCCCATTTCATCCTTCAGTGATTAAAATTAGACTCCAAATGATGCAGCAACTCTTCAGAAGATAAGTACATACCAGGCAAATTACAGACGAACATTTGAAAATAATGCCTTATTAAACATTTTCCCCAAGAGCCTTAATGTGCTTGCATCACCTTAATATCTGAAATGTAGAAATGTTTCAGAAATTTGCCCTACTCTTAGACACTTTCAAATTCAAAATGCTTTTTAGATAAGCATTTAAACATTGTTATTAGCTTCATTTCTCTTTTTTCTTGTAAGTCAAACAAAATCATGTGCTGAACCTTTCAGCAGTGCCTAGGCCATGTAAGCACTTCTGGAATTTCATTGCACTAGTGCCTGGTCAGCTCAATAGATCTGACTATAATTTTTACTATAATCTTTCTTCAGATTGATTATAAAAAAATTGTGTGAACGCTGGGAAATTCTTGGGTGTTCCCAACATTTTTTTTTACCGGAAAACATAGAAAATTCATGTAATTCCTTATGTCAAAAGAAAAAAAAAATCAAATTAGGCTGCTTTCTATTAAAAATAATAATAGTCATGCATTTTCTGTTGCTTTCTCAAGTAGCTTTCCCTCTCTCAGGTGAGGGATGTTCTGAGATGGTTACATGTGTGCACAGAAAGGCTGTGATAGCCCAGGGGGAGCTGCAGGCAGCCAAAAGAAACCAGAGCAATTGCAGTTCACCTCAGCCACCAGGTCATATATTTCCCAGGAAACAGCTATCACAGTATGTTGAAAATCAGTCCTGACACATTCAAAGAAACAAACAAATGCAGTATTTAATAATAATATTTAAATCTTTTAGCTTGTTTTTTAGATGATGGTATTGTGTTCAAGAAAAGAAGGAAGAAACATTGGATAAAAGACAAGTTTTTTATATTAACAACATTCACATAAATTAGAGGTATTTAATAGATCTTTGTGAATCATTTCAGCAAATCTGTGAAGTACTGGTAAAATAGCTACAAATAACACAAGGTATTTTCTAAAATCCTTTTGTGTCCTATAGCAGAAGGGCTTTTTCCTTTAGAAAGCCCTTATTAGTTTTATCAACTTACTGTGAAGGACATTTTAATGCGATGATAGGTTGAATTTATGGATACCAAGATCACTCAAATGACACAAATGTGGTATTGGATTTGTACTGTCTTTTCTGTTGAAACCCTATGGTGTTTGCCAAAAATATTGCAAAATTATATCAAAGAAATATATTCTTTCAGAATGTTATCTAATTGAGTTACCAGTGGCTCCTTGAATATAAATCTTTAGTGCAGTTATGCTGTATAAACTGTCACTTAAAACACCTTAGTTTTTTTTAGCAACTTACCATGCTTATATTATTTTGAAACCTCAGCAAGTTTTTCTCTGGGTGTTGTGCAAGATTGCATAACAAAATGTTCACAATGGCATCTTACTAACATATGAAATTTTATCATAGAATGCAGTATTTTTTTCCAGTATGCCTTGTCTTGCATGCAGCATTAAAGCCAAAAGGAACTCTGTGACTTTTCTGTTGTTCTTTTGTCATAAAATAAAATTTATTTAGTTTAGACAATCTTATGAAAATTAGAAGTAGAATGCAAAAAAAGGCCAAGCTAAATATTTGCAAGATCAGAGTATGCAGCTGGTTAAAGAGAAAAATGGTTGGAAAGATGGCTGAAAAGAGCCATTGCAGGTTCTGAATCTTAGATTCTGAATCTCTAAGAAGTCCAGTTATTTAAAAGCCATTACTTGTCTGATGGCTCTGCTGGGCAAGCCCATCAACAGGACTGAAAAGCTAATTGGTAAATACCTGATTGTTGTCAGATCCAGCTTTTTGTTTGCATGCCAAGTCACAAATTCAGCTTTGGACTTCTCACAGTGGTCTCATTCATCGCTTCCCCTAGAAAAATTATTCTGAAGCAAAATAACATAAGCTGAAAGACAGTTATTTTTATTCACTTTATTGCATTTGCATTTGATTTGCAACTTGCAGAGGTATTTGGAGCATCTCTTTCTCTGAGATAAAGTTCTCTGAGTATAGCTTAATTGAAAATCTTGCCATGCCATTCTTTCCAAGGGTTTTTAAACTTTGCATCCAGTTTAAGGTCTGCTGAAGCTTTGCATTACTCCCAGGCACCTACAAAGTCTAGTGTTCACCTAACATCAAGACAAATAAGGATGTACTTGACTCCAACAGTACCCTAAGGTGTATTTCCTCAAAGTGTATTTCCTCTAGCTGTTCCACAACAGGGAAGCCAAACAGTTCTCTCTGATGGATCATTCATGAATCTTTCCACTTGTCCTATTCTTACTCCCAACCCATTCAAGTGCCACTGATTCTCAGTCTAGTAGAAAAAACTCCACTCTGAAATGTGATCAGGAATTAGACACACATGATTACCAAAGCACTTAGCCATCACAAAAAAAAAAAAAAAAAAAAAAAAAAAAAAAAAAAAAAAAAAAAAAAAAAAAAAAAAAAGGTTTATTTTGCTGTTTTCAGGAAATCCTGCTGCCAAAAATCAAGTAACACAGCTGGAAATTATAATGCACCATAGAGATGGCAGGCTTTTCTCTATTTTTTTTTCATTTCATTTAGAGAGAAGTAATTGTGGAGGCTGCTCTGCTTTCTAAAAATAGATGGCTGCAAAACAAATTAATTTTACATTTGCATTTTATAGCCTCTTCACTTTCCCTCAAAATATCTGAATTCAAGAAAAGTGACAAACTATTAGTCACTTTTTCAAAGACACCAGATACACAATGTATATTATCTAAAAGCCTCTAGTTTATTTTACAGCTTTAAGTTTCTTCTTTAAAATGTTTTACATGACATGCATGATAGAATTGTCACCTTATTTTGGAGTTTGTGATATAAACAAGGTCACTGTATAATTCAGAGCACAAAAACCTTTTCTGATGGTGAAAAAATTGAGTCTTACTGCCACACTATAAAGTTAATTGGGCCACTGGGAAAAGATATTTCAGGTAAGTAGCTACAGCAGCTACTTCTTTGCCACCCTGTAGAGATATTTTTCTCTGAATCCATCAGTTTACTTGCATTTTCTGTAAGAGAGTAACTTAAATTATGGATAAAGCTTCTCTCCAACCTATTTTATACTAATATCAATACACCATGCAATCTTCAGAAAAATGCTCCAGCTGGAAAATGAAGTTCACTGTAAAAGGCTGCTAACAAGGAGTTTTTCAGGCCTGTTTCTTGTTTTCTGGACCTATTCCCCTCAGCACTGATCACTTGAATTTTGTTTCCATGGTTCTGGACAGGAAAACTTCTATTGCATGAAGACTTGAAGTTCTTTGCAGTGCAACCAGATTAAGTAAGTCCAGAACAATTGTTCCTCATTATTGCTTTCAATAATAATAGTCTTCCACTAAAGGCAGAACAATTGATTATTGGTCTTTTGGAAAAGCTGAAAAGCAATGGAGGACTAATTCAAGCTAAGACACATGATGGAATCATTATAGGGATGATTTATCCATGGATAATGGTCTATGGTATTTCAGTCATTCTATGATGGAATGACTGAAACAGTTGATGAGGAAAGACTGATTGATGTCATCTACCCAGACATGACCCAGACCTTTGACATGATCCCACATGACATCCATATTTCTAAATTGGAGAGAAATGGATTTGAAGGATGGACTATTTGGTGCACAAGGAACTGGCTGGATGGGTGCAGCCAGAGAGTTGTGATCAATGTTTCTTTGTCCAGGTCGAGTCCAGTGACCAGTGCTTTCCCTCAGGTCTCTGTCTTGGAATGGATGCTCTTTAATATCTTTATCAATGACGCAGAGAATGAGATCAAGGGCACTCTCAGCAGGTTTGTAGATGACACAAAGTGCAAGTTACACAACAGAAGGACAGGATGCCATCCAGAGGGACCTGAACAAGCTCAATAAGTGGGCCCAGGTCACTTTTATGAGGTACAACAAGGCCAAGTGCTGCACCTGAGTCGGGACAATCCCAGACATGAGTACAGATTGGGAGAACATCTCACTGAGAGCACCCTGTGCAGAGGGACTGGGGGGCTCTGGTGGACAAGAAGCTGGGCAGGAGTCAACAATGGATGGTGGCAGCCAAGAAAGACAATTGTGTCCTGGGCTGCATCCAAAAATACTTGGGCAGATCAAGGGAGGGGATTTGGCCCTCTACTCTGCTCTGGTGAGACCCTACCTGGGGCACTGTCTCCAGCTCTGGGGTCCTCATCTTGGGAAGGGCATGGTCCTTTTGGAGCAGCTCCAGAGGTAGACCACAAAGGGGATCAGAGGACCTTTCCTAGACAGGCTGAGGGAGTTGGGGTTGTTGAGCCTGGAGAAGAGAAGGCTCCAGGCAGACCTCATAACAACCTTGCATTTGGGGCCTAAACAAGAGCTGGACAGAGAAACTTCTTACATGGGCATGTGATGATAGGACAAGTGGGAATGGCTTTAAACTGAGAGAGAGAGATTTGAGTCAGGAAGAAACTCTTTACTCAGGAGGTGGTGAGGAATTGGAACAGGTTGCCCAGAGAAGTTAATGCATCATCCCTGAAAGTGTTCAAGGCAGGCTGGATGGTCCCTGGGCGATTTGGTGGAGTGGAAGATGTCACTGCCCAGAGCAGGGTGTTGGAACTAGGTGGTGTTTGAAGGCTCCTTTGATGCCAAACCATTTTATGATTCATTCTATCATTCAATGACTCTTGTGACCAGGATTAAATTTACAGTGATGAAATCATAAGGTGACTCTGATACTGTGAAGCATAGTTAAACCAGAAATGCTAGCTTAGGCTGGGGGCATGTAGTCAAGCTTTAAAATTCCTTTCAATCTACCTTTTGATCTGACATTAGCTTTTGCTTACTTGCTTAACTTGTCAGCCTCCACATGTAATTAAATTCTTGAAGAATGAAAAGTACAAGTTTTATGTTTTTAGTAAAGCAGGAGATTGAAATGAAGACAAGAGAATAGGAAGAATTAGTTACTCAAAATTACTTTTTTTTTTTTTTTTTTTNCCAAAGCACTGCCATACCTCTTTGTGGAAAGCCCACATTTGGGCAGAGTTAAAAATATTTCTGTTCTCCTTTAAGAGGTTATGCCACAATCTGTACCAATACAAGTACATATTATGCAAGAAGCATTTCTGATGCTAATTGTTTCCATTAGATTTTTTAATTATAATGTTGGTATAACAATATGAGGTGCATTCTGGAATAAAAAGAATGATTGCAAGAGTGAATAGTAAGTTACATTAAAATATACTTCCAGCTGGCAATGTTTTGCTTTGAGTCCTTGAAAATACAATGCAAATTAAAGGCCAGCTTGTGTAACAGAACTTGATACCAGTTCATTGATATTTTTTATTACAAAAAATTGCTGTCTGTGAGAGCAAACATTTATATTTAGGCAAACATTTTCATGCACCTTCACAGCCATAAAAATTAGACAGGAAAACAAAACCTATTCATAAAGATTTAATCTACATTCCATTGTCTACATGTATATGGGAAAAAACACAAATTGTTCTATATAGGACAGTCCTTTTTATATGTGTTTACAGATAAGAATGGTGTCTTAGCATCTTTCCAGATGTTACTCCTTTTTTAAACAAATTACATCTTTAAACATTAAGACTGAACTATCAGGCAGTGAAGGTCTGGCTGTTTTGCTAGAATCATGATGCATGAATCCCATGGATAGGCTGCAGACATCTGCACAAGCAACATTTATTCTGCACTTTTGAACTTCTCATCTGCATTATAATCATCAATGTATCTTCCTGTCTCTCAATTGTTTTAACAACACCAACCTCTCTGCATGGTTTCAGAAGCATGCTATTACCAAACTATTTGGCTTTTTCTCCTCCAAATGTTGATTTTTTTCCCCTCCACCAGTTTACATTATTGTGAGATCTAGGACAGGCATTATTCAGTCCTAAGCCTGAAAAAAAATAGAGGATCTTTGGATACTGCTGAGTCAGAAAGGGTTTCTTTATGCCACAGCAAGGCAGTAAATGACAGCTTCATAATAGAATTCACTACAGGAGGTAAATACAAAGTAGAGGAGTTATTTCATGCTAGGTATACTAGTCTGCTAATTTTGATTATATAATGTTATTGGCACATAAAGAAAGAAACTCAAAGGTGAGAAAAAATCTTTTCAAGATTACTGGAAAATATATTTGTAGAACTAATTATCTACATTCAGATAAGGAAAATTCACCATTAGTCCCTTGCTGTGAGACAATACAAAATTAAATCAGGAAGCTCAAGGTTTGAGTGGAGAATAAAAAATTCACATTTTATGTTAGATGGAAAGTACAATGAATAGCAGAGGTACTTTTGATCTTATTACCTTCAGAAGGATGTCACTGGTGTCACTCAGTCCAACTACTACAAACTTAAATTGCAGCCCTGAGGAAATTCTGCCTTCATCAGTTCTTCATACTGAAAGTCATTCTCTCACAGCTTTCTTTCAATTTGTTCCATGGAATTTCCAAGGTATTTAGGGAGGCTGGGATAGTGCTTTTCTGGGCATGTATACACAGTGCTGACCACTGCCAGATTCTGGCCTGTAGCAGACACCATTGTGATCCTATGATTATGACTTATCACTTCATTCATGAACAGTCTTACAAAATAACTTAAATTAGTTATTGCTTTTGATAAATATTTTTTATTATGACAAATATGAGAAGACACTTTTAACTTGGTAAAAGTCTCTTGAGATTTAAAAAAGAGCTAAAACTCAAAAGGCACAAATAAATGTTGTTTTATGATAAGAGCACAGGTGGAGAATTATGAAGAACAGAACACTCCTTTTATACCTCCATCAAACCTGAGGTTTTTTTAATAATTATTGAGGGAACAGAGATGAGAACTATTACTAAACCAAGGATGAAATGCCTATTAAATTATATTTCTGTGAAAAGAAAGCCCAGGTTTAAAAAAAAAAAAAAGTATTGGGAAATGTTGTGTAACTTGGATTTTTCCTTTTTAAAAAGTAATTTTATTTTCACAGACTTTAATTCCAGTAATGTAAGAAACCAGTCTACAGCTCTCAATAGGATTGACAAATTTTAGCAAGGACTGGTTTGCAACTGAAAAATAATGTTGGTTAAGGGCCTCCTTAGTGCTCTCTTCTTACCCACAAAGATGATCTCTTTCTGCAAGTCAAGCTGTACATGATTTGTGCTGTGTCAGAAGGCAGACTCATGCAGTCACACAGTGAGTCTGAGTGCCACATAAGTAACCAAGATTAATTATAATAACAATCCTGGAAACACCCCCACTTATTAGTATTTCAGTTTCTCCCTAGACATGCCTTAAAGGAAGTGAAAAAACCCACATTCTTGTTTTTTACTGTGATTTTATTATGATTTTTGCTGTTCCTTTCCCATTATCAAGAGCATCAGTGCTGTAAAACATTCTGCTTATCACAGTATATATATCTGTAATCTTTGACCTCTTTGTGCTCTGAGCCCAGAATAGTTCCATAACCTTCAGCATCAATTCTGAATTTACTTTCACTAGGTATGACTGAGATGAACCTTTCTGTCAGCCTCTGACAGACTGCTCAGTCACAATTTTAACTGAACAATAAATGGCTTTTTAAAAAGGTATTTGTTTAGATTATGTACTCAACAAGTTGTTGGGGTTTGGTTTGTTTGTTTTCATTTTCCTTCTCCTCCAAAACAGAGAAAGTCTGGAATATGTTATCTGTAAAGTCTGTCAACCTTATTGAAAAATATAACACTATTAATTTACCTTCACTCTCATATGTCATATTATCCAGACTTTTTAACTTTTTCTTGTCTCTTGTTATAACTTGGTTTATTTCATTCATGTCCTGCTTTCATATTTTTGGATTTTCAACCCTGTGGGTATGACCATCTCTCTATGTACATGTTCATGGCACTGTCACCTGCAACTGTGCATGTTATAAATATCAATATAAATATCAAATTGCAACAGCAATATTAAAATTGTTTTTAACACCTTTGTCTCCCTTTTTTTCCTAGTTGTTTATCCAAATTCAGTAACGCTGACGGTTTATAAACCATTTAGGTTATGAACTTTATCACAAACTAGCAGTTGTTCACAAGCATCCTCAAAAGCACTGATAAAATAAATGTAATCTAGCATTAGCAACTTTCTAGGAAATTAATTTTAATTTCCTGAAAAAGGTAATCTTCCTTGCTTCTCTCTACATTTTCTCAAGAACTTTCTCAGTTTCCAGATAGTGTCAAAAACCTACTAAATCTTTCTTCCATAGCTTGAAAGAGACACTGACTTGGGCTGAAATTTGACTGAATATTTTAAGGCAAGTTTGGAAGTGTCTCATCATTGCATTTGTAACTGGGTTGTTGATGCAAATCTAAGTATGCAAATCTAATCTGAAAGGCAAAACATTTGTCTGTCCAAAGTTAATTTTGTCAGTACATAAATTAAGGTCAAAAGGAAACTGTCTTCCCTGCTCAAGTCTCAGACTGCCAGAAAACAATGTTTATGGTGCCTTCTCCAGCTGACTACAAACCATTACAAATCCCATATTTTTACCCGAATGTTAACCCTGCAGAACATAAAGTCACACAGGTCAGTAACTGTACCACAGTTCATGAAGTACTATAGTTACCCAGATTCCCAATTCTCCTTACCAGAGGCTAAGCAGTAATTTTACAGTATTTTTTCTATGTAACTTCTCAAGAGACCCAATAGATTCAATGCTCATTTCTCTTTTTGTCTAAGAATAATACATACTGGAGGAAAACTTGGCAAGTTTGGGATTTTGAGATGTGGCCTGACTAGAACTTGTTACCTACTTACAAAGGATCCTTCCCAAACAAACAGTCTTGTTGGGTTTATTCATTTCACATATTTTCCTTTTCTTCCTGACCTGTACTTTTTTAGCCAGTTTACTTCACAATTATCTACTGCATTTATTTTTGCCTGTATACTATTCCTCTCTTCCTAAGCTGCCTTCACAAGGCAAAAATAATTTTCTAATGTCACATGCTATACTACCTCTTATCTCAGCATTTTGGCTACTAGTTTCAAAATTCACACCCTGGAGAAAAAGAGATTGGAGATTGATGCAAAACATATTTGCACTAAGACATACAGAAATACCTGTTGAGTCCACTTAAGGCCCATCTATCACTCCATCAAAACTTTATTAAAAATTCAGAAAGATAAAATTATTGCCTGTCATCTTCTTACATAAATCTTCATCTCCTGATAATGTATTTTAGGTACTAAAATTTTTCACATGGTCTAAACTTCAATAATTGAACTCTTCAAACTATGTCCATAAACTAAATACCCTTATCACTCTTTAAAAATCAAAATGGTTACATTAAATATTTGATCATAAAAACAGGGCTTTCTTTCCCACAGTCATGTGAAATCATAAAATACATGCTTATAAATTATCCAGATTAACCTCTTTGGCAGATTAGTCTGTGTAAGTGCTTACTTTTTAACATTAGTGTAAGTGTGCTACAGGAAAGCACCTCCATCACATTTAGATTCTTTGTATAAATTTCTTGCAGGCATACTTAAAAAAAAAAAAACAAAACAAAACAAAA
>WEIU01011760.1:98024-113424 GCA_013389925.1 Aegithalos caudatus
AGCACGTTAAAGAGCAATGGCTTAAAGGTTTGCTCACATCACACTATGTTGGTAACATTCTAGTCCAAAACTGTTGTATGAACTGAAGTTCAATGGTTTTACTTTCTGGTTCTGCTGAAATCACTGTTGTTAGAAAAGTATGAGAGGAAAGAAATCAAATATACATTCTAAAATTACTGTGCTACAGCATTTTATTCACTGCAATATTTTTATACATAAACATCCTGCAATGCCGGTCTGAAAAATAAAAATGCTTTGAATGACCTTCTCTGAGGTTTCAAACTTGGCACGATTGTTAAGTCTTTCATGTGGTCACTAACATCAGCAAAAGAGTTCTTTGGATAGTTTTAATAACACTTTTGTCTTTTTCTGGGGTAAAATTTTATATTTTGTTCTGTTGTGTCAGGAAGGGTCATAGCTGTGGAGTGGTGTTCAGCTTGGAAAGAAAAGCATTTCTTAAAATTCAAAATTAAAACCCGTGATTGATCAATCACTGACTTTGGAGAAATGAGCCATTGGGGAATATAACAATGATGAAAAAAGGTTAGAAAAGTTTTAGAAATGTCTTCTGTGAAAGAATTCTTGATTGCTTGTTTGACCTCTTGTCTCTCAAACATAGTGTTTTTAATGTTCCTTAACCATTACCATTTTATTAGAAAAATCATGGTGAGATCAAATTTGGTTTTTAAATCAATGGATTGTTTTTAAATCCCAGTTTGATATAACTTTTAGAAAAAGGAGAATGCAAATTTTATATTTTTTATTGTTATAATTATTTTTAGTTTGTTTTGAGCATAGAAAATAAATGGCACATATTTTAAAAAGGATCATAAAACACTTCCATAAAGCAAAATAACCAAATTCTAAATCCCTGTTAACAATGCAAGTGGCAGAAAATGTCTTTCTGCTTTAATTGTTTCACTTAAAGGTACAGGCAAATAACAAAATTAATTACACACCACAAGTGAGTGTGAATAACTTTGCAGAAAGTTCCTTTCAGGATAATTCCTCAAAGGAAACTGAGGAGATGAGTACAAAACTTCTGAGATATTCAGATGGATATTTAATATATCTGTGTCTGACTTGTATTTTAAACTGTAGAATAAATGAGGAACTTGAATACAGTAGCAATATTTATGTCCAATGTTGTGAAAGATTTTAAATACATTTGATGTGTGTGCATGATGATATACAGGATTTTCCCTTACAGAGCAGAACATTTGAATTCAGTACAGTGACAGCTACTACTTTGAGGAAAGCACAAACTTTTATTCCAAAAAACAGCTAATTATTTCTGAGGACGTGTTGATAGGTTATCAACATTTTATAGACAAAAAATATTATGGATCAAAATGTCACCACAGGAAAACACACCCAGCACATTACTGCCCCCAAAACTTCATGCTGACTAGTTTTATGTTTAAGGCTTTTCAGAAGTCTGCTATTTAAAAAGCTCTTACTAAATTTTAGTAAACACCAAAAACACTTTTCTTCTGAATTATCCATTGAATTACCTTATACAGTTTCTTCAAGATGAGTATAGATTGATCACACATTCAGAATCAAATTCTAGGGAAATGAGAGTGGCAATAAACTCCCATATTAAATATAGTTTCATTTTTCTCAAATCATAATGAATTTATCATAGAAATCCTAAACAGAGTTTCATGACAAAGGGGTTTATAAATAGGAGTGAATCTTCTTTTCAGGCAGAATTTTTTTTTTTTTTTTTCCTTCAGGGAGCTGCTGCTCAACAGCCCAAGTGCCTGAGTTGCTTTGAGGCTGGCTGGACTGCAGCTGTGCGTGCCTGGGGCCCCACAGCCTCTGCAATGCTGGGAGCACAGACAGGCAAGAGATTTGCTTCCTGAGCTGAACTCAGAATTTCATGTGGAAATGCCTTGTGGAGAGGTGCCAGGTTTGGGCTGTGCATTCCCCTGCCCAAGATCAAGTGGATTTAGGCTGGAATCAGACTTATGAATGCTGCACAAACCTGGATGGAGGTTTGTGCTAGAAGACTTGGTGATGTTAGTGACTTTTCTGTGGCAGTGATCCTTTTTTTCGTCTCGTTATCTGATTACTTCTTTGTTGAATAAATACAGATACTCAACATTTCACATGTAATCATGCCTTCTTCTTTAACTCCAGAAACTGGATTGATCCATGGTCACTACTGGATCGGTTCTACTCATATCCAAGATCTTCTCTAGGTATGACTGCATAGCCCCCATTAAATAACATGAGGTACCTCATGACATGTGCTTAGTTTATGTATTAATTTCTTTCCTTGCCACATTGTGCAAATGTGACAACAAATTATGAAACTTGAAAGAAAATCCAAGCTGTAAACATGAGTTTCACAGGCCTGTACAAATAGGCAGATTGAGGGCTGGAGGTTCTGATAGATGTATACCTCTGCTTATCAAATTAGAGAAGGTAACATTTTCAATGGACAGCTGAGCAAATCTTATGTTCCAAATACCAGAAAGATATCTTGAATGAGATTCTTTGAGGTAGGAAAAGGAACAAAACCTGCAGCTTAAAGGATACAGTAGACTATGCCCAACTGAAAACTCAGATTGTCCAGTTTACTTAAAAAAAGAATTTAAACAAGGAAGTGACTAAGACTGGTTCTTTGATACGACTATCTCTACCATGTATTTAGTATGAATAAGTGGCTCAATATTAAATTCAGAAAATAATGGCAGTCATGATAAATGGGGAAAAATGCATACTTCATCCCTCAAAAAAATAAGACTTTGTTTTCATGGATTCTTTTAATGGAAATTTTCAATATTTGCACTGTTATATTATGAAGTAGATGAGATTCACCATTTGTCCTGTTAAATGAATTTGTTTGCAGTGAGAGGTAAGCTTTCCTTATATACTTTTACAAATTCTGTGGCAGAGAAAAGACTAAATGCAAAATGAAAGCCCATATTGTACCTTGTCTCTAGGAGCAATTTCAAACAAATGAAAGTACAAGACTACATTGCTATAGTTCTAATTTTAAAGCTAGAACTACACATTTAATACCGCTAAAGTCACAGAAATTAGAGAATTCATCCTTATTATATATTCTAAGGAAAGAAGAGTAGCAAATATGTTAAATTAAGAACATTACTAACCTTTTAAAAGAGATAAAAGCTATCTTGGAAGGTTAACATCAGTGTATAAAATAATTGGAGCCTCTCTTCTATTTTTAATAAAATTTGAGTAATAAGGTAATCACTTCTGTTTATTTTTTCAGCTCTCTAATTTCTGAGCCTCCTTCTCAAAAGTATTATTAGTACCACTTTCAATAAAAACCTAAAATGCTTGTTTTAGTAACAAAGCTAGAGATTTCCTATGTTCATGACTTCCAAAATAGTATTAGAAGTCTATCACATGAAAAAAATTCTGAAAACTAGGGCATAATTTTTCACTTCTAGACATTGCTGCCTACATGAAATCTGTCAGCTTACCAGCAATCGATTAGTCACAACTTTATTACTTTTCAAGGGTTCAGGACCTTCCTCCATAGGATACCAGAAAGATGACATGCAGATCATGCCACTGACATGTCCGAACAAAACAAAACTTGACTGAGGAACAGAAGATTCAGACAAGTTGCTCATTTTATCATTACCAGTATAACAGAAAATTAAACTGCCTTGATTTTCAATTTTCTTGCAACTTCCCTTTAAAAGGCATATGCATTAATTAACCAAAAAAAAAAAAAAAAAAAAAAAAAGGAAGATGAAGAATGTAAAGACTGGAGAACTTTATTGCCTCAGTGATTGTGTAAGAAAACTGAACAGAACCCAAGCCCTACCTGCACACACATGCAAGTTCATCCCATATCTTAGTTCCTGATGGCCAAGTCTTCAATTTACTATTAAAACCTCTTACCTACTGGAAGTACTATGCTTATAACATTAAAAGTATTATTTTTGGAACATTTTTTAGTAAATATTTTTTATATGCTAATATATCTTTGGAAACTGACAGAAATGTTTTCAAATAATGTTTGAAACACAGGGATTCAATCCAGGTTTTAGACATGTAAAACAAAAATATAGCAGGAGTTAAGTATTCCAAAGCCAAGGAAAAAAAAAACAAACAACACAATCCAAAACCTAAACTATTATGTTTAATAACAGAAACTTTATGGAAATATAATCTATAATAGAATCTAACTAGAGTCCATGTCAGCAGATTAAAATATTTTAAATGCAAATTGAACTTACAATAAATCTGTCCGATAAAGAATTACAATTAAAACTGCAACCTTAGCAATAGCTGCATATAATCTGTGTACACATTATTCACTTCCAAAGCACACTTCATTGTATAAAAGTGGAAGGCTTTTAAAATTAAATCTGTGTGTATATTTATACATTTTTGTGTGTGGACACATAAAATTCCCTTAATTGAAATATGTTAGTAAAGAGTACATGAAAATTGTTAATTAAACCAGTCTAATATTAGAAATTTAATTACAAAATGCATGCTTAGAAGTAAAGTTATTGTTTTATTAAAGTAATATTATCATTAAACAAGAATCACTATCTAAAAAAGAAAGACTAGCTATAGTGCAAGGTCACAATATATTTTTTAATTATTATTATAGGGAAGAAAAAAAAGTTACATATAGCTCTTTAGGACAGAAACACAACAAAGTTATTAAACTGTCTATGTTATATTCTTCCCACTCCTACACCAGATCTTGCTTCTTGTAATATTCTAGCCAATGCTCCAAGATTCAGACCTCTTTGCAATTACAAGCAGTGTCAGCTGGCATTTATCTGAGTGAAGAGGATCTGGTTCTGGTTCTCTTCTATTACAGCCTAAAATCTACTTTTTTTCCTTTTCTTTTCTTCAATCAGATGCTCAGTGTCATCTAAAGAAAACAATTTGATCACATAGGAATGGAAATCACTATGAAACATAAGGCATGGCAAATGAAACAGACAAGTTCCTCTTTTATGAATATTTTATAACAGCTTGACTATCCAAGCAATGTCTTTCACAATTTTCTCAGATTTTCATATTTCTCACTTTTCCTTTTTTTCCCTCATTTGTTTTCTTCTCTACCATGTCTTTATTGCTAAAACAAGACCACTCAGAAAAAACAAAACAAAGCCAAACTAGAAAAAAATTCCCACCAAAACCCCAAATCTAGAATAAAAACAGTATTTTTGTAAGAACTGCTCTTTAAACTCACTTCTACATTCTGCTTAATAGTACCAGGTGCTTGTTGGTGAGTTGTTTTCATAAGGCAATATTTTATACACCAAACACAGATAACAGAACTTACACCATTAATCATCCTCTGAAATGAAGCCTCTGTAAGCCAAATATCCATTATTTAGATATTGATCACCTAATCAGTGAATTTTATAGAGATACCTCAAGCCAAAGTTTGCAGGAGTCATGCAACCAGTCACTAATGTACTCCTAACACTTGGATAGACACACTGTATCCTGCTGCTTTCAAATAGGTTGAAGATGCAGATGAAAAGTTTAATTGTATTGAATTCCCAGTTGGTTTTCTAATATTGGATATCCAATAACTTTACTATTCTAGTTTTACTTTTTAAAACCTTTGTAGAGGTTTTTCAACCCAAGGGTGGTTGGGCACTGGCACAGTCTCCCCAGGGAAGTGGTCACAGCACCAGCCTGAGAGAGCTCAAGAAATGTGGCCAGGGACATGGTGTGGGCTCTTGGGGTGTCCTGCACAGGGCCAGGAGTTGAACTTGATAACCCTGAAGTGTCCATTCTGATGCACAATATTCTGTTTTCACTATGATCCTTTGGCTTTGCTTGCTTAATTCAATATAATTTAAGGGAATCTCCACTAATACAGTCTTCCAAAACAGAGAACAAAAATTTCTTCCCCTCCCTGCCATCATAACTGAGGAAATGCTAAGACCCAGGAATATAAATTTAATGTTAAATTCTAAATCCTTTGCACTTGCTCTTTTTCACTGCCAAAATATACTGAGATGACATTTAGCTAGAAGGCAGATATAAATGTAGGTTTAGCACAATGTGTTTCAGAAGTAAACCTGAAGTTCATACTAGAATAATACAGTAAAAATATATTTAAAAATCCTAACACAAACTGACAGGACAATTAAAGATTTATATAATCTTTAAGTACAAATATAATTTTAAATTTTCAGTGTTCTTTTAAACAATATTTTCAATTAGGTCTGTTTATCTTGTGAAATATGTATTATTGCTAATGAGTCAGTTGATCATAAAATTAGGCCTAAATTCACCAAAATTTTACCATCTTAAGAGGATTTTTCTTTTTCTTTTATTATATAACTATCTCTAGGTATGACATTGTAGCTGGCATTAATTCCCTAGTATGTCACAGATATTATCAGTTTTCGAGAATAAGACTTTAAAACAAAACAGCATCTAAATCTATATAGACTAGAATAGAATAAATATTAATCTTGCATCTATAATCTTATTTATCAAAAAAACAAGTATTCAGAAACTTGCTTCTAAACACAGCTCTAGTAGAGGGTAAAAGCAACATTTCAAAAAACTGGATTTATCATCCATCATACAGTATTTTTTTATTATATTTTATTCATAAGTTCTTTAGACTCCTTTCTTGGAGTTAAGTTAAAACTCCAAGAAAGGAGGCTACAGAACAATTAAAAATTGCTAGGTTAAATTTTCCCTGTCACAGGTGTCTCATTAATCCAATACAGACACTTTCTTCAGTATGTCATTCACCAAATATTGCAACAAGATGCTCAAGAAATCCATATAATTGATAATGCTTCACTTAATGTGTTCCAGCACAGAGTTCTGTCAAAGCTGGGGCTTCACTGAGTAACTACTGACAAACACCAGTTAAAAACTCTGCCTTTCTGAGAGCTGTGAAGAAACTTCTGGTGTAAAGGAGTAGTCAATCATAATTAGAATCACTATAACAATTCTTACTAATTTAAAAGTTTGTGTTATTATTATTAAATAACTCCCCTCCAAATATTTATTTTGCATCAGAATCGCGAGCAGGTTAGCATGTCATTTATCACTTAATGGATCTCTGCTTTGTAGGATTTGTGACTTATAGGGACAGGGTTCTTAAAATATTCAGGGAAACATTTTAATTTCCCTAACAATAGCCAGGATATATTGCATATAAGTAGAGTTTTTCCTTCCTTTGTGAGAATAAGTAGTTAATAAAAAATATAAGGAGAAAAAAATCAATTAAAAATAATGAAACTCCAAGTACACAGCCTGTAGTGTAATATTAGGCTCTGTGAATTAAAATACTTTGGTTGATACTTCCTAGGTTAAAACTAAATGTTTACAATTATGTCTTCAACACAGATTGATCTGTGGATACCTGAGGTTTGTGATAAATATCTAATGAGAATAAATACACCAAGACAAATCACTCTGAGACGTATTATATTTACTTCAGCTTCTGTCAAGATCTGAAACCCAAATGTAGATACAATTCACACATTTCATGCCAAAAGTGTTAAAGTGACTTAAATTGCTGCTGTTCAATTAATTAAAAAATATTCTGGTGACGTTATAAGCAAACCCTTAAAAAAAGTTTACCAATGTTAAAAATAATCATCATGCACTGTCTGTAGTTTATCGGAGAGCCTCATCTTTTTTTAATTGAGTAAAACAACAGTAAACACCTTTTTTTAGGTGTTGCACATAAAAAGAAATAAAATTTTCTGTTTTATTTGGAATCAGTTGATTTATCATCATCAAAAAATATTAACATAATATTTTCTATGTCGATGTCAATGAACTGAACTGAACAATTAAAAAAATATCCTCCACCAGTTGTAACAAAAGGCAATTATTACTGAAGTTTAAAACTTTCTTGCATTAAGGGTTTTTTGGTTTTAATTTTTTTTTAATTTGTTTGATTGTTGTTTTTCTTTTTACCTTTTTCTTTCTTAATTAAAGCTCTATCAAAGAAAACTCTCCTCTCACGTAAAATGAAAGGACTGAGTCTTCTTAGCACCTCAGGGCACTTCAATGGCACTATACACTCAGGACCTTTACTACAAAAGCTATACTAACAAAGATGATCCACATAAACAAAGAGCTGAATAAATCTTTGTCTTTGTACCTGTTCTGCTGAAAAATCTGGTGTAAAGCTCTATCCAGGCAGGAGGCTTGTCATGAAGCTTAATATATCTCATAGTTTCACCTGTTTTCATCGTTTTAATAATTTCAGATATTAAAAAATACAGAATAGTTTTTAATTGTCATTAACAGTGCATGGACCATTATTTCATAACCCTAAAAGTGAAACAAGAACCATTTCTTTAATGTGATAACTAGATTTGAAATGCAAATTTCTGAGTCTCACTTTTGTATGTAGCAGGGTTTTAAGGACAAACATGAACATGACTTACATAAATGAGCCTTAAAGTGGCCAATATCCATCATTAGGTACCGTGTCAAAACTGATGTACCTCCTATGGAATTCAGTTTAAAGATCTGAGAGATTCTCTTTATACAATTTTAGGAACAAAGCTGTCCTTTATCCCTTCAGTTGTCTGTGAGAAAATCCTTATCTTGTTAACTCTAGCCAGGTACACAAAACCCAAGATCAACACTGCTCTCAAAGACTATTCAATTACACCCTTGTAAAAAACATGAAAAATAAACCTTTGTCATGACACAGTTCACTTCAGAATGAGCAAAAGAAATGAATAGATTATGGGATGAAATGAAATATTTACTCTTAGATGCAGACAGAGGCCTACAGGTATTTTTGACAAGAAAGTGCAAATGGGAAGGCGGCTAAACAAAAAAAAAAAAAGAGCTTCCTACTGTACATCTTCACATACATGTCATCAATGCACATGCACATTTGGCAAAAAAGAAAAAATAAAAAAGGGTTTGAAGTCTGAATTTTAATTCTGGCTATTCAAATGTCCCTTGAACCATTCTGACAGATTTCTATTGCTCAGGGTATCAGCCAAGGCACTATTTTTTTTTTCCCCTGTGGCTTTTATTATCTAACTTAAATATATTAACCCAGATGGCATGATTCCTGGCACCCCCACCTTTAACTGCCTGACTGGATTGACCCACAAAGAGTAAAAGTGAGCTCAGGGAGCTGCCAGTCATAATGAAGAGCTACAAAGGAGATGGTCATGGCAAATTTCTGTAAATGCAGGTAGTAGATTAACTTTTTTTTTTTTTTACTATTAAGTCTTATTTATAAAGAGGTGAAGAGAATTCTGTGTATGTTTGTTAATTTACTCCTATGTCAATTCACTGAAATGGATAAAAAATAGTCTGATGACACACAAAAACTTATTAACTACCCTCTTAATGATGTTCTAAATTCTGAATGGGGTGCTCTTCATCCCCCCTTTAATACAGGAGTAGGACGTATCATACATTTTAGCTACTCAGACTAGTTAGACTGTGAAAGCCAGATCCAAAAGCCATACTACAGCTGTAAAGCAGAGATGTAAATGAAGGATGACTGTACATCCTGTACAAACTAATCAGAAATTGCTAAAAACAGGTTCCCATCCAGTTGAATTCACTGTAAGTTTCCTAATTGATGTCACTTTGAGTGGGTTTTAGAACAAGGTATTTAATGACTGGTCATGCTTTCAGTTTGGGGATATAAACAATAAAGGAAATATTCAATTTTATTTTAAATTATGCAATGATTTCTATTGAAAATTGGCAGCTGCCAGCATTCCAGAAAATGAGACTGCTAATTTATATGACAAAATAGAAGCATTTAGCTGCTGAGAGACTTGATAAATCTATCTCTAAATGACTGTTTGCTAAATCAAGTACATATTTATAATTGTGTAAGATTATTTCTCCCAGCATGAAACTGGGAATAAGAAGTTTTCTGCATAGAAACTGATCCACTAGATTTAATCTCACCCTTTAATAGATACTATACTGGTGAAAATGTTTTTATGAGAAGATCCATCCTGAAGTTACCCAGACCTTATTAGCCAGTCAAAATAATGAAAGAACACTTCATTATAGCAAACGAAAATATTATTTAATTGGGTGAGATTCAACTTAGAGATCAGATTTAAGGAATAATGCTAAAAATACTAGTTTACTGTCCAACTGTTATAAGCAAGAATACACCAAAAGACATTGGAATGTATTCACCACACAAAGTATAATATAATTTATCTGAATCTTTCAAAGCTAAGCTTTCATTTGCTAACAAATACAAATAAAGGAATTTGAGTTACTTTGGAATTCCAAACAGTGACAGAAAAAATGTACCAGAGTCCCTAAACTTAAACCTTTTATTTGCTATTACTGCTTCTAGCGATTCGTGTCTGCAGCATAAATTGAAGTTAATGGGATAAATATGCAAAACCCAATTTGATTTTCATACATGTAATAATTTCACATCAAATTATGATGGTAATCATGAATGGTAAAATTCTAATCAAGTTAGTTTTTATAAATCAAATATGTTTCAGTTGTAAAACAGTAACACGTTTTATCTGACAGCTTGAGAGACTGCTTGTTTTCTCTAGTCATATTTTAAGTGATATCTGATTTAAATGGTAGTTATAGGAACCTTAAGACAAACTTTTCAATAAGCTGAAAGTGACTAATTTTCATCAGCACATAAGTTACAATAACTTTTTTATTGTTTTTCTTTTCATGGTTAAACTATGTTCCTTGAAAGCTACTCACACATTAAGATCTTAGTTTCACCAAAATTCTTTCACCTCAGATCATTCCATACCTCTAAGAATTGTATTAATATTAAACATGAGAAGGTGGGATTATAGTGACACCTAAGTTCCTATGAAATTATTTCAGTGAAGTCAGAGATAATAGTTTTACAGTCATTTTTCCATGCAAACTATTTTTTGTCACCAAGCTTGATTGCAGCAATAGTTTTCATAAGTGTGAGAAAACACAGATGGTATAGTAGAGTGACTTGATATAAATAATCTACCTTGCCTCTATGTATTGATTTTGACAAGTTTCCCCTATTTCAGTTCTTTTGTGAGAGTCAAAAATAAATGGTGAACCTATGATCTCACTTGTTTGCATAACTAAAGATGAAGCCAAGTCTGTTAATCATGACTGGGAGTTGGTAAATTGATATCCTTTCTTGCAATAATTATTGACACAGAGAACAAGAAAAGCCCTGCATGTTGTCCCCTCTCTCTTTCCAAATGGATCTCTCCTTGGCCCATCAATTTTACTCCAGTTTGTAATATTACAGCTTATATTGTACAACAGAGAGGCAACGTTTCATAATTCCACTACCAAACATGTAACACCTTCAATAAATACATACACAAACACGCATTCAAGCAGATGAAACACAACTTCCAAGGAGAATGGAGGAAAATGCAAAAAGAATTCTGCATGAATATACAAATAAGTTTCACGAATCCACTGAGGATATATGGAGCCTTTCTTCTTCAGGCATGATGGCATAAATGAGCTTCATAATAATTTGTTGAACATCTTAGTGAACACAAAGCTTTGAAAGAAATGGATTGACAGTACTGAACTCTCTGGTTTGAGTATTTTGGTGAATTTATGTAAGGCTTATGTAACAATTTACAACAAGATCTCATTATATTCAATTAATAATTACAGACTGATGAAGAATTTACTTTTCATAAATGCTCCAGAATTCATACTAGATATTTGGAATTCACAGCACTTGGCATTGCAGCAAATATAATGGCAACTCCTAAAGTTGCTGCATGACACAGCATCATGGAATGTCCTGAATTGGAAGGGACCCACAAGGATCATCAACTCCAGCTTCTGGTTTTGCACACGACAACCTCAAAAGTCACCCAATGTGCCTGGGAGCATCCAAATGCTTCTTGGGCTCTATCAGACCTGGTGCTGTCCCCACATCCCTGGGGAGCCCATTTCAGTGCCCTGCCCCGCCCCATGTGAAAAACCTCTTCCTAAAAGAAAGAAAAACTACATTCTATTCAGTTTCAGACAAATATTATATTTGTTTGTGTGTGTGTTTGTTTTGACTGATCATTTTCTCTACAATTTAATAAAGTACTAGTTTTATTTTTTTTTTATTTGAAATGCTTGCTCTATTTCTAACAAACTGTTTCTTTTTCTGTTTTCCTTATCTATAATAACTTTGTAGGATTTTTCATCTTCTTATTAGATGTTCACAGTACCAAACTTTTGCTTAAAAGATCTTTCTCTTTCTGGTCTCCATAACCCTAGAAATCCACTGAAAGTTATCTTACAAATATAGTCCTGAGTATCTGACTTTCTCATCTTACACGTCTTCTCAGTCTTATCTAGCAGTCTCTTTTTTCATGTTCTTACCACATTCCTGCATTTTATGCTTTCAAATCTTTTAACTCAAAATTTCAAAAGATACAACTTTCAATTTTACAGCCTAAGAAAATCACACAAATTTCTAATTTCTCAGAGAATTTAATGTTCTTCTAATTAAGCTGACCTAATTACGACAAAAATTAAGGAGAAAATACTTCCCTTTTGAAGTGTCTTTAAGGCACTTCAGCATGGAGCTGGTATTTAACTAAGGTATTACTCATGAATTCAGGTATTTAAATCCACCTTAACCATTCAGGAAGTTTTAGAAGCTTAACACCTAGGCTCAAGCTAGTTAATTCTCACGGAATTAATCCTTTTATGAAAGCCCTTTAGCTAACATTGCATCAATTTAGGGTTTTAAGGAATCTGTTTTGATTTAAATTAAATGAATTCCTGAGTATTTTAAGTAGTTTATCTGTTATTTTTCAGCTTCTGGGAATTCCAGACTCGAGTCTCTTTAAATAAGTTATTATAAATTACAGAAAAGATTTGATATATAGGTCAAATTATTTACACCTCAAGTTCTATCAGCATCAAATAGAAAATAAATTTACCCTGCCTCTTCCTACTATTTACCTGATCTTCACTCACAAAGACATAGCCTGTCAATGTTGGACTGTGTTCCCTGCACCCAGGGAAGATTAGAAAAACCTTTCAGCAGCACCATATGGGAACAACGTGCAGATAAAGAATCTTTAACAATGCTAACAGGAACTGGGAGATCTATAAGCTAAAAGAAAATTCTTCTCAGCATCTCTGAGCTGAGCTAGATCCATGGAGTCGATTAAGCGACAACTGATAATATTTTATTTCTTTCCCAAAGAAACGAGATGTGATAGACACTACACAAGAAGATCTGATACTGCTTATGTAGGACATTCTTAATTAGGTCCCGCACTGTGTATCAGCTTCGTTTAACATGGTGAAACTCAATTAAGTTGCTTTAACTCAGACAACCCCTTCAAAGAGCTGAAGTCCTTAAAATGGTATACAATTTGCTTTAAAAGTGAAACAAGTTGTAAAGTAGTGATTCAACTTCTAAAATGTCTATTGACATTTGACATTGTTCCTCTGAATGAGTGTGACAAATATAGAATCTTCATTTATCCACTCAGTTTAATGACTAAGCTAGTTTTACTTTTTTTTTTTTTTTTTTTTTTTTTTTTTTTTTTTTTTTTTTTTTCCTGTTGATTTCTAATGGCCCTGCATAGCCAATTTGCTGATGTGAAAGACAGCTGGAACCTCTCATGTTTTATGAATGGTAAAGCAAAACTCTGACCTCAGTTTAAACTGTGCAGGATTACTGACAGCAACAAGAAAAGTGGGAACATAATTTAAAGAAAAATGTTCTGAATTTGGAACAGAACAGTTAATTTGTCTTTTTATCTATTTCTGCTACAAGGTTTTGCAGTTTTCCATGCAAAAGGAGGAATCCCACAATTTTGAATCATGCTTCCCATTCCCAAGAGAAAACCCAGAAGAAAAGTGAACCTCTTGGAGGGGAACATAACCTACTTTGGACAAAAAATGTATGTCTGCATCTACAGCTAGTCATTAAACAGAATACCAGTTGTTTTAGGTTAGTATAATGAACTGCATTGCAAAACAAGTTAGAACACAGCAGGACTTTGTCTTGGTTTCTCCACAGGGAAAACAGTTTAAAACTTCATAATATCAAGTGCTAATTCAAGCAGCTTTGAGCTGAAAGTCAATGATATGCAGCAAATATGCAAGCCCAAAAATACTGAATTAGGAAACACTTCTGGATGAGAGTCACTTGTGAGCAGGAAATGCTGTCTTAGGACCTAAAAAATAGTACAGCTTGTATTGAAAATTATTAGTGTCTTCTGAGGACCTAATAAAATTTGAGACCACAGGACTGAAAGATGTAGTTCAAAATACCCATGCACAAAATGATTGAAAATAATTTCTTCGGTCTTCTTCTTTTTTTTTTTTTTTTCCCTTGTGATAACTCAGATTTTTCTGGTTTATGTTTTTCTTTCAAATTTTATCACTTATAAACCTCAGGTGTACCTTGTGTGTTACTCACCTGTTAATACCTGGAGAAGACTATGAAGCTTACACTCATTAAATAATAATTTCTGCTGTTTCTCTCTGTCTTCCTCTCCTGCTCTCTTCTTAGCCTACTGAGAACCTTCGACCCAACTGTGGAGAGAGAGGACCGGGAAGCGAAGTGAAGGGAAGCACACAATTCTTCTAGTCCCATTAAGAAATTTCTGTGACTACCACAGCTTGTATCAACTCCATTCATAGCTGAAGAAATATAGCAGTCAAGTCTTTAACAAGACTGTTTCTCTGGAACTGTAGCACTAAGGACATGTCACATCCAACCTGTCACATTTATCAGGCTCATGAAGCTATAAGGCATTCCTGCAAACATCAGCAGAGCTCTGTAGGAAACAAGAGCAAGGTTTCTTAATTCATTGTTACAATTTGGGTTCAAGCTAGAATTTTTTACCAATTTTCTGATCTAAGACTAAAAAAAAATCAGACAGAGGGTGGCTGGGCACTGGAACAGGTCCCCTGGGGGAGTGATCATGACAAGCTTGACATACTGCAAGAAATTATTGGAAAACAATTCCAGCACATGGTGTTATTTTTGAGGCTGTCTTGTGCAGGGCCAGGACGTGGATTTAGTGATCTTAAGGGTCCCTTTCGACCCATAATATTCTATGATTCTATGGGTTGAGGGTTTAAAGTATGAACAAGTAAAATAGCAGCATGTTTTAATTAAGACTTACAGTGGTGACAGTTTTAAGTCACAGAACTTAGACAGGTTCTTGAGCTTTAAATAAAATTTTCATGTCATTTTGAGTTAGAACACGACACTGAGTGTACCTAATGTCTTAGAAAATCTACCCACCTACAGCAAGTTCCAAATTTATAAGACTTCTCCAATTGTGAAAAAATTCTTGCTGAATATGCTGTATAGCTGCATACCTTGTGCTCTGAGGGAAATTAATGATTTTAGAAGGATATTTTTTCCAGAAATAAAAAGGGAAGATGAAAGACTGCATTAGAAGAGTCCACTAAAAATAAATCCTTTTTTTTTTTT
>WEIU01011760.1:113461-129676 GCA_013389925.1 Aegithalos caudatus
ATCTCTTAACTTTTTAGGAGGATCATGGAAGAGAAAAAAAAAAATATCCTCAGGACTTTACCGGCATCTAGAATGCTTCATTAGTTTACTTTGATAATTAGTAACATCACAATGTTGACAAACTCCTTATGCATAAAACTCCTATGTCTTCTTAATGCAATTAAAAATTGCAGACAGAGATATATCTTTTTCATACTAACATAGTGCTCCTTTAAAAATGAGAGCGGGGAAACAAGTATTATGCCACTTGTAAAATCTGCAAGAAATTAGTGGAACTCTTATGGATTGCAGAGACTTACAGTTTCTACCTGGCATTTTAACTTTCAACTTAATATGACAAGTGTCAAACAAGTTGATGTTTGTGTTTCATATAGTTTTGTGTTTCATATGTAACTTCCATGAGTACGTTGAGCCTAACAGTAAAATGACTAACCTTCTGAGGAGAAAGACCTAAAATCACACTAAATGTCAGACCTTTGCTCTTTTATCATAACATGTTTCTTCTCCTGAGCTTTAGATTTTATTTTTAATAGCCCCAAGAAGTAAAGCTCTGAAAACAGTTTCATTTTGAAGTCTTATTGCATATTTTGGGATGGTTAAAATATCTTTAAGAAGGTTAAAGGAGGTTTAAGTGTCTTTTTACAGGTAAGAACCGAGACACAATAAAGCCTTCACTTTAGCTGCCTCATGGATGAAATAATGTGGATTTTTGAGGGTTTTGTACCCCTTGACACACTTTGAAGAACATTAGACTGCTTCAAATAGTTGTAAAATGCTAATATAGATCAATAAAATTTTATTTATGCACACATATGCATGCATACATACATATACATATACATATACATATACATATACATATACATGTACATGTACATGTACATATACATATATACATATACTTATACATATACATATACATATGTATACACAGAGTAAGATTTTAGGCAAATAATGGGAAAAAAAGACTAATAAGTCTAGTATAGATCTTTAGATCTATAATATCAGTGTTAACATTTCTACCTCTGGTTAGCAAGTAGGCAGCATATATTCTATTTTATTAATTACCTAGTTTTGCCTTTTTATCTTCTGTTTGTTCACATCAATTTGTTAAGTCCGTCTACAAAATCAAGGCATTGAATCTCAGATCACAAAACCACAACAATATGAAATCCCTCCCAGCTGGAATAAAACATTTGAACTGCTTTAGAGATGGTCAGTCAATCCCCTATTAGGAGTTGGGGAGGAGGGCAATCATCTGACAAGAGTGAGAACCTCCAAGGGACATGAACAAAGATTTCAAATAACAAAAAGTCAGCACTCTCTTTAACACATTGCTCTACTGTTGACAAATAAAAAGCATCCACTGGACCTTGAAAAAAAGCTTTTCTTTTTGTCCAGTACCTCCAGGCCTCCAAAGGTCTTTTTAAACCAAAACTGACAGGAGCAGGAGTCTTTTCCTCTTCTGGACAGCTCTCCATTATTTTTAACTGCACAAACTGATTTTCCCCCTTACTCACCCTTCCAAATGGCTTTTACATATGAATTAGATGTTTTCCAGTATTTATTCTTCCCTTTGTCATGGGAAGAATTATGGGATTGAAGATATTCATAATGACAATGGAACATTTAAATATTCTTAGATGATAAACAGAACTTCTGTCTGATGAAATGTAAGTGTAAATGTAAGAAAAATGCCTGCGTCTGGAACAAAATGAGTTTAAAAGTGAAGCTCATTTTACTGAAATTCCTTCAAAAAGTCAAAGGAAATAATGAAACTTGGCTAATATTCAGCACATTTTGGACTTCTGTGGTAAAAACAATTACATATATTATAATGTAAATTACAATCTCAAATCCCAAATCACAAACACCCTTTAAGTAAAATTACATATACCAGAGCAATTTAAAGCAGAAAATTGTTGGCATATCTCAAGATTTTTAATATTTTTTCTATGTTTGTCTTGAGCAAATGTGAACCACTTGTCTTGAACGTTTTGTCAGTATGTCATGCTACTACAAGGCTACTCTAGTAATCTTTTTTACTATACATCAGTCTTCAGATTGTGTTTAAGACCAATAAAATTCTACATCCTTATAAAAGATTAAATAATCTTTCTTCTGTAAAATTTGAGTATTTTATCAGGCCTTTCCATACATGTAAGTTCTTGATAGTCACAAAGGGACAATCTAGTAACAACAAAGCAAGAAATATTGTTACTTCTTTATTTTAAGAAGGACCTGCTTAATGAAAGCTGAGAAGAGATTCAGAGTGCTCTAAAGGGAAAAATTAGGAGAGCATTGAAAAGAGAATTGTGTGGGTTTTTTGCTTTACCACACCAGAGCCAATTCTCAGTGTGAAGCCTGAAACAGCAGTGGTTGTTGAACAACTGACTAGATGCAGTAGTTCAGACCAACTCCAGGAAAGCAGAAACAATTACTTGTCTGACATAAGAGTTTTTATCTGAATTACTGTTTAAATCTAGAAATAAAATATAAAAGAAATAACAGTAAGAACAATCACAATGTTTTAAATCACAAAGTTTTATGAGGCACAATTTCCAATGCATCTCGCTTCAGTCATTCTAACAGAGATTTTTACCTTTACTCCCCTGCCCATAAAATATAAGATACTTAATTTCTAGCATTTTCCTCTAGCAATACCAATTCAGGAGTGCTTAAGAGGATGCACATTTCTATTCTCTGTGGTGTCGCCTTCAAGATCTACCATGGTTTGGAAAATCCTACCAGACCTTTTGAATTGAAGATTAAGCACAGCTACGGCAGGAAAATGCAATAAATTCCAGTCAGTCTTCAGCTGGCTAAAAAAATCTCAAATGCATGAGTAAAGTTAGAACTTCTGTTGCTATTCATAACCTTCTTCATCATGTCACACTAACTCCTCTGTGAGGGAACAGAATGAATGCTCTGCCTTTGCCATTACAGGCCCCGCTTTGTTGTCAATGGTCAAGGTCATTAATACAGTCAAAATACATAAAAATACACTGTAGGATTAAAAAGAAGTTGAATTAATAAGTGAATAGGCACTTAAGATGACACGTGTGTGCATCATAATTTTAGAAATAGTGTTCTGCCCAGAAGAGTACAGACAGGTTTTACTGCTTTCCCCGATGACTTAGAATTTATTGTATGCATTTTTATGTACTAAAGAGAAAATTATAGCATGGTAAATTCTCAAAAAACAGCCTACAAATTGAATTCTAGGGATGGAAAATTTGCCATCACAAATATCTACGTGAGGTTTATTTGCAATTATTGCTTGCTAACATCTTATAAATATTTAGTGACTTGATTTCCATGCTTCTGTAGCCATCCTGAAATGACCTGACTGTAAATCTGAAGGGAAGTTATGAAGTTTGTTTTCCCAAAATATGGATGAGTTCTCTTCAATCTTTTCAACTTTTGACAGAAAATAATGCTTAAAAATGTACTTCTATTATTATCCACCAGCTCTATTAGTCTATCTCTTTGAAAAGAACTTTCACTGAGACTTTATATAAATCAGAAAAAAAATTATTCTCTTCTATCAGAGTAAAAAACATTTTTCCCCTTCAGTGAAAATTTGCATTAGAATTATTTAAAAAGTAACTGCATTGCCATCACTCCTCTAGTTTGAAGATATTTGGAAACAAGAATTATTTTTTTAACATTTATCCATGCAGTTATCACATTTTTAAACAACAATTTCTTGATCATATACCTATATATTTGTATGCATGGAATGGAGAAATAATGATTAAAGAAAACAGACAAATTAGGGTGGAGAAATAGTATTCTAGGAGTAAAAGTCTGTGTGTCTTCCAATGTGCCCACTTTTATAAATCTACACAGCAGCTGGACTGTAAATGGTGTATGGTCACACAGTTGACAAATTAGACCTGCCAACAGCTACAAAGAGAGGAAAGTGAAGAGAATTTCACAGTGGAACAAAAAGGAAGATTTTTTTTCTTTGGTATCAATTTACATAAAAGCATAGCATGTTTAAGACAAACACAAGCAAATACAGTATGTCAGAGAAAACAGTCCTCAGACAGGAGCCCTCAATAACAATAGCCTAGTGAATGGGACACTGAATCAATCCATGGACAAAAAGCTTACAACCAATCTCTCTTTCTTTTCCTCCAACCCACTGAAGCAGAATAATATCTCATTGCCTGTACAGTCTTTCCATTCTAGGCCAGGAAAAACATATACTACCTGACAGAGCCAGAGATTCTCTGGTGCCAACTTTCAATTTAATTATACAGACAGAAAGGATTCTGAAAAGACTGATGTGTCAGTAGCTATAAAGATCATTAAATCCAATTCCTGTGGACAAAATCTTCAGTCATTTTCAAGAGGCTAAAATGGAATGGCTCCTGGCTTTTATAAGCTAGTTTTGAATCAATACCAAGGCTAACTCTGCTTATCACATACAGAATATGCTTTCATAAAGCTCTGGGTTGAAGAAATTTGGGCCCATGTGAAGAACAGGCTCCAGGGCTGTAGACTGCATGCTGACAAGTTGTTCTCCAGGTTTGCTCTATTTGCATCCCACACTTAGATGAGCTCATTTGGTAGCAGAGCTCCCAGGTGTACATTACTTTGATTTCTGGATACTGTGACTAACTTATATGCATCTGCTAAAATAAATTAAAGTCTGATACCATTTCCTGATTTTTACATTTCCAAAACTAATGCAAATTCATTATTGATTATGTCATGGTCATGAAAGAATTTTGAATCGTGATTCCAGTCTCATTCTGGTGTTTCTCCAGTACATGGCCCTGAAGACTTTTATAGTCACTCCTGATTTATAAATACACATATAAGAAAATTACTGATGCTGTGTTAAGAGCATATGTGAGTATTGGCCAGGAAAAAGCTATTTTCATGCACTAAATTTAATTGAAAGCATCCAAGAACCTATTGGCTTTTAAGCATTGATTCAATTATATGCATCCAGAAGCCTGAGAATATATGAGTTTTTATTTAAGTGAAAAACTGAGTACCTCACAGCGTCACAGAATTCAGTAGACCATGTCTTTATTTCTAAGCTTTATAATGCTTTTACTAAACACATCAGTAGGGAAAGACAGTGTAAGGAAGAATACGGGCACGTTTTCTGAAATGTCAGAAAGAAAGCACTCAGTTAAATTTTAAAGTTTTTACATCTTTGCATGCTCTGTTGCTGCAATTTCTTTTAATGATTTTTTTTCAAAAAATGACCTTGAATATATTTGAATGCTTAGCTTCCCATCTTCCCATCACAATTATCCTAACCAAGATTTCAGTTCTCAACTTGAAACCTACAGATTTAAATGAAGTTGTGTGTGTCTAATTTGAATGAGAATCTCTTCAGAATGCCTGAGAACATCCAGAGAGCTGAGTCAGTATAAACTAAGCAACAGTCACTATAACATAAGCAATAATCAGTATAATATATGATGCACATATATTATTTGAGGCCGTAAATGGTCAGATCACTTCAAGACCTCTCCACTAAGAAGTGAATAGAACAAAAGGAGGAATGAGCACAATCAGATCACATCCTTTTTCTCCTTCTCTTGTGAAACACATCACTCCAGTAATAAACCATTAACATGAACCAAAACAGAGGTTAGATAGTCTTGGTATGTAGTCTTGGTAGGCAGTCTTACTCTATGGTATCTTTATAGTCAGTATGGGAAATTCTAATATAGGTTATTCTAGTAGAATAAGACAAATTTTTGAATTCCAGTGTATCCATAAAAATAAATAAAACACATACTGATAATGATAATGGAAATATTTTCGTGATCTGTTTTTGCCCCAAACCTTTGATCTATGATTTGTGCAATGAAAGCACAAGAATATTTTTCTATTTTACAAAGACTATAAGAGGTTATAGAGATAGCATCTGAGCTAGAGGATTTGGAAGTTTGCAGCCATATTCTGTTTTCATTTCGGACTAAGCCCACATGTGCACAAGTTCATCAGCCTCATCTGAACTGTGATTTTGATGGAAAGGAAATGCAAATGTGTGCCTTGGATATAAATCTAGCATGTACAAGCAGATCCAGTTAAAGACGTTAAATAAAAAAATCATAAGCATTTGGAAATACTGGAAAAGGAAGTTGGTATCATTTAAACCAAGTTCAAAGTATATTCCTTGGTATGAAGACCAACTTGAAGCAAATAAGTGGAACTTCTGCAGAATTAAAAATGTGTGAGAGTACAATTAGTCTTTCTTTGTTCTCTGTGGTGATTTGCCAAAATAAAAACTGTAAATACAGCTTTCATTTTAAATGCAGCCAATTGAGATTATAAAGTGTGTCAGTCTTTTTCCCCCTTACAAAGCAGCATCACACATTAAAAGAAATTAAGTGAAGAAAGAACTTCACATATCTGGTCAAATCTCACTTCAATTATTTATTTATCTCATCAATTTAGTAACTTTTAGGAAGTTTCTTGAATAGATAAATACACTCAATATTAAAAAAAAATATATATATATATATATATAGGCCTTATATACTGATTGATTTTGGCACCAGCTTGCAGGTGTTGACTTTTTCTATACCTTTGTCCCTGACTCTTTCTATACCTTTCTCCCTTATATTTTTTCTATATTATTTTTCTCCATAAATGGCTATTGGTGAAATAAGGTCTATATTTATTTCTTTAAAAAGAAAAAGAAAAAGCTGGATGAGCAGTGCTCTTTCTTAATGGGATTTTCACCAAGTTTGTTGACCTCTTGGGTGGGTCCGTTTCTACTTGAAATTTTCTATAAGTTTTAGTTAATTAAATATTGTGTCCTTTTATCATTCAATTAAATAAAAATGTGCCGTGAGAAATAGGAAGTGAAAAAGTAATTTTCAATGGTCCAGAAAAGAATCCACATTAACGTAGGTATGTTCACATAATTTTCTCTCCTAGTTGTATATTTAGGGATTCTTCTGCTTCACTGTAAAGGTGTCAATATGCCAGAACAATTTCACATCCAGTTCCAGTAGTCAAACTCTTGTATTTCATTTGTCACTCCATTCTTGCATGAACTGCCTCCAGATGCTTCTGGTCCTCACCTCTCCTCATCAGAAGCTCTTAACAATGAGTCCTCTTTGGATTTCTTTCAGACTGGTGGAAATAAGTGTGATACACCTTGACTTCATTATGGAAAGGAAGATCCTAATATGGAGCATTTGAATATTACTGTCTGCCTATGCCTATTCTATCTCATGTTTTCTCAATTAGTAAGTCTTTCTGAAACTAAAATACGATACTAGGCTATTGTAAAAGTGACGGGAAAAGTCTATTTTGTTATATGGACTCTTGTACTGACCTCTCAGAGGCCTTCTCTGACCCAGGTTTCAAGAATTTGTAACTTGCTTTACATTCACAATTGTAAATTAAAAGTTTATTTGCTGCTTTGTCTTAGTGAGAATTATCTTTTAGGTCTAGAGAATTTGCACCTCATTAAATTGGAATCTTAGAATAAAAGTTTCAAGAAATTGTCTTTCCTAAACCAAGATATATATGGGAAGAGTAAGAAAATGGGCTTTCTAATAATAAAAGGCAAAAATGAGGATATTTCCACTGGTGTAAAGTTTGGGAATGATTCTATTATAAAGAGGAAGAGAATAGTGCAATCTCTTGAAAAAACATCATTAAGAAGAGGCTTCTGTCTCTGACACGTGGAAGAACTTGTGATATTAATTTTGTTATTTAGGTATTAATGATCCAATTCCTTAAACAAAATTCTGAATCAATGTAATAAGCACTGCAGAATGAGTATTTATTCAGTATTATGTTCTCTTTCTTTGTATTGAAACAATCCTATGTAGTGCCAAATGAAGACCTTTGGGCTATCTTACACAACCTGATTAGAATATTACAGTTTCTTATCTGAGATAAAACATCTTCTGCTTTTTATCCACTGAATCTTTCTGTTTAAGTATAGATCTATTTGAACTTCAACATATGACCCCTTTTCAAACATGGTTAAGAGAATGCATGTCTACTTTTATACCTTTTATGTTTCAGATAAAAGTATCGATTTCTTCCATTTTTTTTTCCCCATAGGTAAATTCAGGTGGGAGGGCTCAAAAGCCCAAGATGAGGCCGGTCTGAAGAACTATCCTTTTCTTGAGGTGAGTTGGAACAACTAGATGGAAGTAAGAACAGCAATACTTAATTTATTTTCTCCTGGAAAGTGTTTTCTGTTTTCTGGGTCTATAACAAAGAATATTTTCATACTTATCCATTTGATAAACCAAACCAAAATGAAAACTATTTAACAACTATATTTATATAAACCAGTTTGCACTGATAGACTGCATCATTATAGCTGTGAAAACAGTACACTCACATTTTCTGTCTTGTAAATGACATCTCAGGTTTGAAGTTCACCATATTTTAAAATGTACTAAGTTTTTGCTGTTATTTCATATGCATTACTTATCTGCTGCACTTATATAACATTGCTGTTTAATGAACAGAAAGAGCTCATGCTCAAAAAACACTCAGAAAACCAGCTTGCTAAACAAATGTGATTCAATTACAGTATCAGTAGCTATTTGTGATATGTTTAAAAGAAACTCTTCTGGAAGAATCTCCATTTTAATTTGTTTTGACAATACTGTACATTCTCCAATGAAGGTTTCAAATGAGCTATACCACAGATAAACGCAAGTTTCAACCAACTTATAAGTTACCAAGAGTAAGATTTAATTTTGATGGTTTCAAATAATTTTTATCTTACTCTATTAATTTCTTGCTCCTTTTCATAAATAAAAGATTATAATATTTTAGAGACATAGGTCTTTCTAAAATTTTATTTAAAAAAAAAAGTATGAGTGCCCTCTTCATTGTAGTACAAATATTCCAGCATCTCAAGGAATAATTTTGCTGTTTAATAAATATATTGCCACACACTCCCAAATCAAGAGGATTAACCTAATTTACTCTGCCATTCAAGTTACTCATGAGGTCTGATACATTTCACACAGATGGCAAATTACTCAGTGGTTCTGATTAGGACAAACTTTTACATCTAAAAAAATAATTTTCTGCCTACAAATTGTCTGCTAATAACAAAAGTATTCATTTGAATAAGTTTGGTGAATGAGGAATGATCTTTTTCTTTTGCAGCTTGAATGGTATATCTGCATTAACAGGAAGCTCCTTCATGACTTTTGACATTCATATTGACTGTGTCCTTTTGATCCACCCCCTCCAAGAAGCTGAGGGAGTGGGTCATGAACTCCCCTATACTGTTAAAACTTGTTATATACTTTATATACTATATTCAGCAATACTTATTTCTGTTATTAGTCTTCTATTTGGTTGGTTTTTTTGGGTTTTTTTGTTTGTTTTTTTCAATAAAGCCTTGCTGAAGATACTTGCCTTAATCTTTCTCTGGCCTCACAAAGCCACCTCAGAACCAAAGAAAAAAAATAGCTCATTCTGAGAAACAGCTAGTTCTGGGTTTTTTCTTGCATTCTGCTTTCGTCTTACTGTGTTTCTTTCTATTAAAGCTATTCATCCCTTTTGTTTCTCTATAGGGGATATTTTGATACCATCTCCCCTTAAAAGTCCTTTATCAGATAGAAGAGGTCAAGTTACAACGACAAATGGACCAACACACAACTCTAATTTGAGACCAGAGCTTTGCTGACCCTCGTTATTTTTCAGATATGTTTTGCTTTCCTTCACTCTTTCATTCTCTTCTATCTGCCCCTTAGTGTCAAAAGGAGGATGTTCTCTTATCTGTCTCATTAATCATCTCTGACACTCAGCAAGAAGCCTTATCCACTGCAATCTTTCTGTAGCAGGCTACAAGCTGAGTTCACCCCGCCGCAGAAGAGGACTGGGCCTTTGACACTGTGATCTACAGGCACAGCCTCGGTGCACTATTCGGCCTTTTCAGTGTTTGCCATGGGGATTCTTCATCATACAGGGGCTTGTCAACCTACATTACTTAACTGTGACAAGATGAAAGAACATCAGCCTTGAGTATGACGGACAGGAGCTTTCATGCTCTTGTGTGATGACACTGACTGATAAAACTGCTATAATGAAAATTATCAAGCTTTGTCAAAATAATTTAAAGGCAATTCGTGCTGCACCTTTTAGTGCACTTGTATATTTTTTCATCTTAATACTAGGTAAATAAGATGCAATAAGAATGCTCTGCTGGGTGGATTTAGCAACTCAGGTTGCTCATAGCTAAAGATCAGTAGCTGTTTAAACCACTCTTGCAGAGGCACTGGAGAAAAGCAGTAGTGCTTACCCAGTCCACTAATTAGATTTACTGGTGGGATTGGCAGGAATGGAACTATAATGGAAATAATTTTTAGGTACATGTGCTGGTTTTGCAGGGAAGTGATTTTTCTAAGAAAAGCTGCGGCAAAACCAACCAGTGACTAGCTTTAAATACTGACAACCCGATTAACCAATTAAATATGTGGATATGCCTCTGTGAAAACACAGGTTAAAAATCAGAGGAGTCTCAGGATTCTCTTTTCTTCTGGCCTGAAAGAGGTAACAGGGGCCGGCAGGATTGGCCCTGCTCTGCTACATGGCCCCGGGGCCTGGCCAGGCCCTGATGCTGCTGCAGCCCTGGCAGGGCCAGGCCTGGCAGCTCCCAGGCAGGGGAAGGAGAGGAGAGGGAATGACCCATCCCAGCTGGATGGGGCCCAAGCAGCTGCTAACACCCTGCCGCTAAAACTGCTCCTCATCGTGGCCCTGGGAGGCCTGGCAGGGCTGGGCGGCTCCTGACGATGGACCAGACCCCTTTTATTCCCCCCAGTGCAGCTTTCTGAAAAATCCTTCACCATAAACAGCTCTGGCTGCTGCTACCAAGTCATCCAGCCGATGGATGGAGCTGGGTGCAGCTGGGGCCCCTGGGATCCTGGTGCAACCCCAGCGTGACCTGAATGCACCGCCTTCAGCCACTGCCCAGGAAAGACCATCATGACCTCTGCAGACCTGCAGAGATATTACCTCTTTCCTTGACAGATGAAATTGTAAAGCACTAATCTTCTCTGAGTGAGAGAGAAAAACAGAGCGAAGACACATAAAGAGACAATATGAAAATATCAAAGTCAAAAAGGGAGGAATTGAGTCTTAGGTGGAAAGAGAATAAGAAGATGCCTTGGTTTTAGGCTGAAATTCTCTTTGTAAGCCATGGTAATGGACTGTGATATAATAAAATATCTCTCAAAGTCATGGAAGGCATGGATAAGGAGATGAGAGTATTCAAACTGTGTATCTGAGCAAAGGTATTTGTGGTGGACTAAGTGAATACTGAAGTAGCTGTGAGAAGTTTGAACAGAGAGAGAGCGAGAGATGACACTGAAGATGAAGATCTTCCCCCAGGAAGAAGATCTCTGCTCCTGGAGATAAAATCTCAGAGAGAGATGAGAAAAACCTTTGCTTTTGAAGTGTTCATCTTTAACATATACCCCATGAGTTTACATGACCCATTATGCAGCTGTGGGAAGGCTGCATGATATGGGAGGGGCTTCACAAATGCAGATTCCCAATTGCCTGCATTTGTGAGAATTAAAAGCCACAAGAGAACTGTCTGCATTGTGGGAATTTTCCATGGCAGACTGAAAGAGATTTCTCCCTCTAAATGAAATGACAAAAGACTATTTTATAAGTGGTAAACTCACCTAGGGTTCCAAGTTTTGTCCATAAGAAGGGAAAAAAGTTGTGGGGAAGGGGAAGGGTCTTGAGGGTTTCATTCTGATTCCTATTAGTTTTTTCCTCTGCTGTAATTTTGTCAATAAACCTTTTTTTATACCCTTTAAAGTTTGAGCCTGCTTTGCTTTTTCTCCTAATCCTATCTCACAGCAGAAAAAGAGTAAATAATTCTAGTGGGCACTCTAAACAAATTGGTGCATTGGCCAGGAAACAGAAATTGGCAAACCTGGAAACCACCACACAAGTTGGTGTTTCCACCCAGTTTCAACCTGTCGCAAGAGGCAGAGGAAGTTTAAGGATCACCTGGCTTTAGTAATCATGAATCAATACATCTCCTGGACATTACAAAAACTAGTAATGTTCATATTTGTGCAAATAATTTCTAATGGAAAATACCAATTGCTGCATCCAACATTCTATTATGATGTGCTGAAAACAAGGTAGTTTTGCACACACCTCAATGTAATAGGATTGTATTGACAATATTCTTAAAAATATAAACCAGCAAATATTAGAGGGTTTTTTCTGTAAGAATAGATTCCATGAAGTATCTTTAAATTAATAACATGGTAATTTTCAAAAATGTAACTCACATTAATCCTTCAAGACACACAAGGCAGTTGAAAATTAATAACAAATGGCTATATGTGGCAGCATTTGCAGTGACTGAAAGATTGAATACATTTTTGATGCATCTTGGAAAAGGCATCACTTTCTTTTGCATACCAAATTAAAAAATAATTGAAAATGTCCTTTCAGTTTCCTTCATAGGAAACAGGACCCTGACATAGTCCATGAAGAGTTTCAAAAAGTACTGTATTTAGGAAAAAATTAGGGAAAAAAAAAAGAGCACTGGTTATCAGTCATTTAATGATCACACAAGTAATAATCTTTGTGTAAACACTAGTCCAAAACTCACCTAAATATCTTCTACTCTCAGGTTCTGAAACCTCAAATTATTATGACAAGTAGCCCATACTGAAAGCAAGGAAGCAACCAGCCAGACACAACAACAAAAAGAATGAGACTCTGTATTGGAAAATGGAAGGATGAGAAGGGACTGTAATTCACCAGGATATTAGGACTGTTTATTTCTAAAATATATCATGTCAGAGCAGCTAGTGAACTCCATTTATACCTTTGAAAGAAGAAAATACATAGAGCATTAAACCCCCCCCCCAAAAAAAAAACAAAAACAAACAAACAAACAAAAAACAAACAAAAAACCCCCCTGACTTATTATGGACCTATCAAAATGTCATTAAGAGTTGCAGTACAAATAAAAAATATGGCCTAAAAGTGTTGCAGAAGAATTCCTCATGGACCATATTAAATGCAAAAATAATGCTAGACAGAAATAGAGAATCTAAAAATCTACTTTCCCACCAAGCATATGACAAAAGAAATATATATTCCCTAAACCCAATAACTTGTCATTCAAAGAATTTCTGAAGTCTTTGTGTTTTTCCAAACTAGAGGATAAATTGTCAGTTCCTTAAATATATTTCAGAACTAGGCATCATGTAGGAAATATGCAGTCATTTCGAAATGTAGTGACCTATGGCATATTGAATCATGAACATTTTGACCTTTGGTCTATTAAATAATGCATCCTTTGTGTAATGCTTTTGGACACTGCATCCAAAAACTATGTATACAAGGGCATAATTTTAACACTAGAAAACAGAGATTTTTAAATTTAAACTTAATATTATAGAATGTATCAAATAATTAAGAAAAGGATGGAGGGAAGGAAAAATGGCAAAGATTTTATTGCCTGTAATAGCGACATATTTTAATGCATTATAAACTGTTTACCTAATTTGCATTGAGCGTAAGTGACAAAAATTCAGACTTCAATTCTGAACTCTTGCAATATATGCCTGAGCTACAGAGTCCAAGAGTCTTTAGTTTTAGTAGGTTAAAACTTTGTGTCCCATTAATACTTTGACAAACCACCTGCTACCTGGACAATCCTTACAGATGAAAAATTCCTATACCATATTAGCAGCCATTCCAAAATGCCATGGTCTCCCATAAAATGCCCCAGAATCTGACAGAACATTTATATAATATGTCATGAAAACCAGATGACTGAGATATTCCTCAGAAAAACTGTTTTGATGGGACGTATCTCTGGTAATACCTTAGCACAGCCTTGTATCATGACTCCCACACAGCCACACTGCCAGTGACTGTGTCTCTCAGGAGTTCTTATAAGAAAAAAGGGTTCTTACACAATTACTCTTAGTCTGGCCCCAGGCTTTATCCATTTCAGTTTCCTTAGTTTTTCATGTAAAGTTGTTCTGTGGGAAAATCAATAGGAAGCCCAAAGATATGATAAAGTAGGATCAATAAATTTGGCCTTCTTTACCTGAAAAAACTGTGTGCTGTATTTTCTCTATATAGCTGTGCAAATGGAGCTGCAATCTGGTCTAACACTTGCAGGGACTCATAAATGACTCAATAGAAATACATTTTTGTGCGGTGTTTTTTTCTGCAGTAAACTGATTTTGTTCCTTTAAAGAGGTCAATGTAAAGCATTTACATTGCTGTATCTTAATATTTTCCATGTGCTTCTCCTAACAGGATGAAGGAAGTAACAAAGTCAGCTGTGTTGCAGACTTCAGTAAGATGTTATTTCAGTGTATATATACATATATATATTTTAACAGGAGAGTTTCAAATCCCAGGAAATGGAGGCAGGAGAAAATTCAATGACATTAGGTCTAATGCATGAGTCATCTAAGCAAATTAACTATTTGTCCTGTATATAAAACATTACTCACTTCAAACCATAAATATATCATTAAAAATATAACAGTCTACAAATACAAATGCAAGCACATACTTAAAGTTTTCTCAGATAGCTACAGTATCTTACCTTAAGCATTTCAACAAGTCAGTTCAGTAATTTAAAAGTCTGGGTTTTTTGTCTGAGTATTATAATTACTGTAAGGAAATTTATTCAGGGTGTTACATGGCCAGTAGCTAACCATTAGTGTGAACAACTCTAGTCATTTGTCAGAAAGCAAAGAAACCCCAGAGCGCACCTGTGTTTCAGTACAAAAAATGTAATCCAGTAGCAATAAAAGTAAGCCTCTATTGTATTCACTGAGTTTTGAAACCACAAAAAGGGGCTAGAAAACTTGAGCCTTTGGCTTTTCAAGAACCATGCAATGACACTGTATCAGTGCCTATCTGTCAAGTATGGGTTTTTAAAATTAAATTCCCCTGGTATAGAGTGCCCTGCAGCCATGGGGCATGACATTCTCCAAGCAAAGAGAGCCAAACTCAGGAACAGGTAACACAGATGTGAGCAGAGAGGCACTGTGCATGCAGGCAATTATGTCACTTCATCCCAAAGTCTGCACTGCTCCCTGTTGTCTTTTCAAGCAGTGAATGTGAGGGGTGGAATAGGAGTCAGCATCTTTCTCTGCTATCCCATCTCTCCCTTGGCTAGCAGAGGTGCCAGACATTTTCTCAGGGAACGCTGCACCATACTACAAGATAAATTATTCTCCTTGTGTACCCTGAGCAGTTCAGGGTGACGTTCTATTCTTCCAAAAGTAGTAACTCCCAGTGGCTCCACAAGGCAAGCAGAGATGTGCATGACCCTGACTGGATCTATCCTGAAACAGTCTGGCATCCCAACAACCTACAGAGTTCCAGAAAGTGACATTAACACTTTACTTCAAAGAAAGTAACAGATTTGTCTAATTCATAAAGATAAAATGAGGTGAGAAATTGCCACAAAAGAGGGTTTCATTCTGAAAAGCACTAGTAACCTGTGCTCTCTCTAAGCCAATCCACACCAGGCAAACAATGTGTGAGTCTTGTTAAAGAAACTTTTTTTGAACAGCTTGATTGCTATTATGAACCTTGCAGTGGGAGTTTGGCTTTTAGCATATGTGAAAGTATGGTGTGCTCTGCTTTATGTATATAAACAATTTCCCCATAGTAACATAGTAAACATTGCACAGACTAGGTATGGCCATGAAGCCCAAGCACCTCCTTTCAGTGCCTAGCACTTCTGAATGCCTCTCCTTGTTGATTGAGTTTACAAACAAACAAGCAAGCAAACTTTTTTTTTTTTTTAATAAATCTTTAAAAAAATCTTCCAATGTTGCTAGAGTTATTGTGGATATAGAAAAAGGGAATATACTTGGGGTAAAAAAAGGGGAAGACAGGAAAACGTAAGGCAGATCTCTAATGATGTGACTTAAGCAACAGACAAACTGCTGAGGAGAGGAATAAATAGATCAAGTACATTTAGAGGGTCTTGGTCTGTAAGTGGTACAGAAGGGTTTTTATGCTGAGAAAGAGGCAAACCCATGTGCATGGTATGCTGCTGACTCTGCAACATGGAAGCTTGGACACAGAGTACTGGGCAGGGTTCTGAATGAAGTTGCACTTCATTCAGAACCTCAAACTTTTTGAGAAATGCAGGACACCCTGATATAACCCTGATATATACCCAGAAAACAAAACAAAACAGAACAAAAACAAAACAAAACAAACAAACAA
>WEIU01011760.1:131246-142100 GCA_013389925.1 Aegithalos caudatus
CAGACTAAAATTAATATTTTTCTATATTTTGTGGAAGTTTCAGCTTTGCACAATTTTATATAAGTACTGGAAAATTAAAAAACCTCACTTTAAACTTCAGTAAGAAAATTTTCTTTTCTAAAAAACCCACTTGTGTGATCTCATGTCCACATGCTTAAAATCTTGATGTATGCATAAGCATTATGATGGATTAAGGCTGTGATTAATTAAAGCTGCAGGTTTAGCTAATTATCTCAAAATTTAATTTTCTTCAAAATCCCTCAAACTTTAATATTAATATTGGAAAGGAAAGTAGAAGGGGCACCTTTTTGTTCATTTCCCAGTCAGCCAGAATGAGGACCTTTTATCAGCACTTTTCAGGCAGGGAAAATTGATGAAATGGTGAGAGTTTGGAGCAATTAGAAAAGTAAGTCAGTCAGAATTTTTTAGACAAATCCAATGTTAGCCAAAGGTACAAAGAGGCAGATAAATTGGGTTGTCTCTATCCGTTAGGGTTTTTGGGGCAATGCCTTATTTTTCACTCACATAAGTAGCAACATTCCCTCTAATCTGCCTGTGTGCCAGCACTGGTCAGCCTTAGCCTCAATGGTCAGATGGATAAGGTTCTTGAAACAGAACTTGGAAAAGTTCAGCTCCTCAGAATAAAAGAAAAAAATAATATCTCAAAAAATTACATTTGACATATACAAGAGTTGAAACCAATGCAGCGCTTCCTTATATGTTTTTTACGTCATATATATGTCTATATTCTATGCCAGGTTAGATATGCATTAAAATGAAAGCATGCATTTTGATCAGTAATCATTACAGTAATGGAATATTATGCAAAGTTATATTTATTGTTTGAAAGAAGGCAAAAAAGTTGCATAAAACATTAAATCCAATTTTGCACTGGATTTAATGAAATTTTTCTTTGTATAGAATTAAAAGGTACTAATTTGTTCTAGTTTTGAAGACTATTTATACAAATAAAAAATTGTGTGAGCTTTCCAGCTAACATGAAAAATAGATGAAAGCAGATGCAGTGACAATCTAGGATTAGTAGGATAAACTAGAACTGACTATTTTTTCAACCTAATAAGGTAGTTGTAAGATCAAAGTAGTTCTAGAGAAAAATATTTTTGACCTAAAATTTTAGGTAGTTTTGATTAGTTCAGAAGAAAACCTTTCTATTTTTNGCCTAAGAAGTATTTTTCTGCACTATACTAATCTGTAAGTCACTCACATAAATATCTATTTTATGGACAAAGGGCTAGTTCAGAGTGACAAATAATTACATCCTGAGTCCTTGAATGAGAGGAAAAACATGACCTAAATACTTACTTTGACCCCACAGCAAAGCCAAGAGTGTTTTTTCTTCAACCTCCTCGCCATCCCAGAGCTGTGTAGCAGAAAGCACACGGTGCCTGGCAATGGCTCAATACAACATATTGTTTCCCATCCCACCTCCAAGCTGGATTCCAAGGAAGGTTTTCTGTTTTAGACATTCATAGAGTAGCTGTAAGGAAAGACTCATCTTAAATCCGCAAAATCAGAGAAAGTCTGACTTATGCCCTATAGCTTGTTTTACTCATTTCAATATCAATAGTATAAGTTTTAATGCCAAAAAGTTTTGCATTCTAGACCAATTCTTCTTTTTTCTAAACCCCTGATAAGACACAGTCACACTAATTGCACATTCTGCGATGAAAATGTTTTAGAAAGTATTTATTTTTTTAATTGCCATGATCACAGAATTATTATGGTTGGAAGGGAGCTCTGGAGATCATCCAGCCTAATTCCCCCTGTCAAGGCAGGGTCACCTGGAGCAGGTGACACAGGAATATCCAGGTGGGTTTTGAATGTCTATAGAGAGGAAAATTCCATTACCTCCCTGGGAAGCTGTTCCAGTGCTCTGCCATCCTCAGTGCAATGAAGTTCTTCCTCATGTTAAGGTGGAACTTTTTGTGATTTAGTTCATGGTCACTTCTTCTTGACTTTCTGATGTTATTATGGGAAATTTATTCTTTATCCTTCTATTTTCCCTTTCACGTTTCTGATGAAAAATAGTACCTTCCCAAAGTTTATTTACTGTCTTCTTTTCTTCCTAATATTTTACTCTGATTCAGTGATTTTTCTGCACATTTTAAAGATGTAATAACTGCAAAACATTTGAAGTGTGGACTATTGATTTATTGGCTTTTTATGTCCACATCCCCGGATGATCTTTATGTCACTCATGTAGTGTAACTTGGGGATGACTGTAACATTAATTTATTTTAGCCTCATGGAATTTCTTTCCTTATCATCTAGATAGACCCTATATGACAGGGGAATTTTCAGTGCTTGGTTCAGAGATTATACATTTTCAAAAATTATTATTAACATGGAACTGAAACATTTTAAATATATGTTTACTAGGAGGACACTGAAATTATATTGCAGAAAGGAAAGTGCAGATTTGCACTGAAATATCATGTCTGAAAGACACCATAGGGATTTGGAGCTACATAGAAATTGCTGTTGATGATATAGAGATAAGTATTGGAGATGGAAATAAAAGTTTTAACTGAAATATTTGAAATCTATTTTTTTTTGTTTGATTGTTGCTATTTTAACTTGGAAACAGAAACCTTTAAATTCTAATACAAAATTGTGTAATGCCTTTGTTCCTCTACACTTTTCATCTGTCAGAAGTGATGTTTTTCCTCAGCATTGCCAATAATTTCGTAATTCTAAGCCCTTACTTTGGAGGATCTTTGCATTAAAGATAGGTTGTGAAGGGTGTGGATCCAACTGTGACTCAGACAAGACCTGAGGAGGAGGTATAAAGGAAACTGCTGCTCCAGAAGTTCTGAGCTGTTATCCCTCTTAGACAAGTCTGTAAGCCATGATTCTTCCATTTTCCCCCAGATTTAAATGATGATGTGAAAATTTGGATTTATCTGTTTGAAACGTATAAAGTGGGTTAAAGCCAAACACTCTCTGTGTGTACACTCTAGAGGAGGCCTCTGAGGGCACATGCCTGAGATACACAGCTCAACTTGCAATCTAGCCCTTTAAATGCATCAGAAATAGTGAACCAAAGTAGAGACAAAACTTCACTTCTAGTTCTTTTAATCAGTCTCTTTCAGTGGTTTAATTATGTATTATGGCTTTTGCATGTATTTTAACTTTCTGTAATTTATTTTCCTTATCTGTAACACAGATAAGCAGCAGATGTACCACAGTCTGAATGTAAAACAAATTCTTCTGAAGATTATTTGAGATCCTAAGGTAGAAGGCATATTGTAAATGCTAAATATTATAATTATAGATACTAATATATCTTTTTGTCACTATGAAATTACCTTAATAGAGCAGAATTTTCTTAATTGCAGTGTACCTCTGTGGAATCATACCACAATTGTGACCGATTGTCCTAATTATTTGAGATCCTAAGAAATATATCACACCTGGAGATTTTCTAAATTACTATAGAAACAGGCTTAGGTGATGAACAAATCTCCCCCTATATGCATGCTTGATAACACCATAAAAAATCACACTGAAAAATGAAGTTAGAAACAGTAATGCATTATGAAACCCTAAATGTTTTATTCAATAATCTTCTTGACAGGGTGAGAAAAAGCTGAAGTAAAATAAGAGGCCGACAAAGTAGGGTATCTGTGTAGAAAGTTGTTCCTGTTAACCCCCGTGAATTAAATTTTGCCAGGCCAACTGTTCTGCCAGTTAATCAGACAAACCACCACCTTCATCCACTGCTTTTAATTAAAATACCCACTTCACTGTTACTTCATTTGGCCTCTTCAGTTTCACTTATTTCTTCTGAGTGTTTTTCCTGGACTAGGAGGTTTCTCATTTAGACGTCTTTAAAGCACTGGCCATTGCAAAGCCCTTGTACACTATGTATAAGCAGTTGCAACAGAAATAAAAACAATGCTGGAGTACCTTAATATCTTCTAAATATTTCCCTTTATCAGAGTATTGTACCACTTAAATTACTTTATACCAAAGGACCTAGATATTATTTTAAATAGAAGTAATACTATTTTGTATTATTACCATCTTACTTCTACTACATTGGTAGCATTCCCCATGGCTCTCTCATCTCCCATTTCTCCCTGCATCCTCCCTTCATTACTATTATTACTACTAGTAATAATAAGTTATTATTATTACTACTATTATTATTACTAACACTACTACTACTATTACTACTACAGACAATAATTTTAAAGCAAGGAAACACATTTGTGTGTCATACCCTAAGTAAAACAATTTCCTAAATTCCACTTGGCATGACCTGACCCCTTCATAGCAGGTTGGATAAGTGCTCCTCTACTAGTCACAGACAGCAGTATGATCCAGAAGTGAAAGCCTGGATTTGACTGTTATAAATAATTCAAAAATTACAATTAGATAAAAATTACATTTCAGTAAGAATGAATAAGCATCTATGTTAGAAAAAAAAAAAAAAAAAAAAAAACAAAGGAAGAATTGANGCAAGCAAGTTAAAACGCATTAGGTCCCACACAAGTTACAGATAGTATAAAAAATTCCTTCCCATCCTGTTTTACATGTGAAAGGACAACTCCCAAAGAAAGTAGGCAAGGGGTCATCTAGGGATAAGGCTCCATACTGTTGCTCAGTGATGGGGCTGCTTTCAAACACAGGACATGTTGTCATTAATTCTTATTTCCCCTTTAAGAGTCATGCTGCAGTCTTGGTTACAAATTTGCATAATGTGTTATGGTACCTGCTCTCACAGATTAAAAAGGGAAATTATGAAAACTATAAAAAAACCCAAAACTGTGGCAATAACATATGGCCATGAGCTCCACAGCCTAATTCTTTAAGCTCTCAGTCTACAGAGGACCAACCCAGANGCTTCCTAAGCCTGCAGTTTCCTGAAAGGGGAAATCCTTTCCACAGACAGTTTGATTTGTTCTGTGTCAGGAGAAGTTCAAAATGAACATTAGGAAAAGGTTTTTCACTGGAATACACTCTCCAGGGAAGTGATCATGGCACCAAGCCTGTTACAGTTCAAGGACTGCATAGATAATTCACTTAGTCATTTGGTTAAGTTTTAATTAGTCCTGCAATGACTACTTGATGATCCATATGAGTTCCTTCCAACTAGAGCTAGTCTAAGATTCTATAAAATTGTGTGATTTCTGTCAGACCTCAGTGAGAAATTACACCCCTTTTCCTGCCATTAAAAATACATTACCTTTGAGTACATAGGTATAAAATGAGCTGTTTATGTGTTGGCAGTTTATTTGAGAACAAGAATGTCTAATACCTGCAATGAAAATTTTCAGTTTCCATCAGATATTTGCTGTTGGTTACCACCCACATAAAGCAGGGAAGCCCAGTACCAGCATATCTCTGGCAATTGGAAATATGGACTTTAATACTAGTTAGTTAGAAAAAAAGACAAATAATTTCTAATCTGCATAGAAAGTATATCATGATTCCTTCAGCCTAAAAATACACAAAAATTACCAACATAAGCAAACCTAAGAAATCACCTGTTGTCTGTAGAATGGAAGAACAAGAATCCCTGGAGCTGTGTACAAGCCACTTGTACATTATCTAGTTGAAGACCTTTTCTTCCTCTGCATATCATTTATTACATTCTTTTTCTTCTTGTAATTTTGAAGTTTAGCCCAATTCCTCTCTGTTTGCCTACAGCTTATATTAAGCATTAAGCAGATCTTCCAAAATGTTACACAAAAGAATTGTTTTTCATTAGGAAGTATTTGGTGAATTGGCTAGTTATATTTCTTCAATTCCAAACATTAGCTAAAATATGCAACTAGTTGGTTAATTCTAATCTACTATTTCATACAGTTAATGAATTATTCATAGGTTCATGCAGCTGCTGAAGTACTGCAAAAGCTTAAATTTAGCACTCAGATGGCACACGTGGCAACTTGGCAATTATTATTTTTTGGAATATGGCTTTAATTTAAATTCATATGTGATTGATGTGATTTGACATGCTGAGAGTACAACAGATAGTTTAATCAACAAATGGTCCTTATGAATAATGTTGATGGTAAAAGTTCTATTCAATTTCATGTCACTTTCCTTATCCTTAAAATGAATTTCAGTTCTTGTTCAGCTCTTGATATTCAATGTGTTTTCTTTCATTAGAAATACTGAAGGAGGATGGACAGAAATGCAAATAGGAAAAATATTATGATAATATTTAGTATTCTCTATGAGTTTCATTTCCGTTTCTACTTATTTATCTTCACTATCTTGGACTCAGTCCAACATTTTCTAACAATAAGAGTAGTGAAGTTTTATATCAGAACAATGATCTATCAATATATTAAAAAAAATGGAAAAGTGTTGCCCTAATTGGCATGAATATTTTTATTTATAAGAAGAAATTCTAATGACAGCTAATAATGTTTCTTAATTCACAATGGTTGAAATATTATGAAGAGGTAGGGCAATTATTTTCATGACACTTGAGAGGGCTTCCCTTTAAAGATACTATGACAGTAAGAAACAATTTTTAATAAGCTAGATACTTCCATGGAAGCATGGAAGTGTCAAATATCTTCCACAATAAATCTTATAAACTTTTCTTTTGTAACAACTAAAATTCAAGTAGCTAATTTTTGTAAAAGTAAAGGAGAAAATAAAGGCAGGATGATGGATATTAGCTTGGTCTAGAAAAAGTAGATGTATGATCTTTACATATGCAGGTTGCTGGAGATGCAAAATGTTGCCTCCAGCATAAATGTTATGCTGCCATTCATAACTCAGTAAATAACTGTCAATCCTCAAAAACATGGCTTAAAAAAGGAAGATGAATACAGGAAGAAAAATCACAGAAAGTGATTTTCCAAGCATTGTTACCATGGTTTTGCTCACTGCTCCTGTGTAAAGACATTGGTTAAAAGAGACAAGTGAGGCTTTCTTTGCCCCTTGGGTTGCACCCTGAACACATGCCCATCCTCCTGAACCACCTTTCCCCATGTGAGAAGGGAACTTCCCACAAGCACACATCTGTACATCCTTTCAAACACTGCTGCAAGAGCAGCTTGTAGCCCTGCTTGCTGAAGGTGCTCGATGCACTTCCAATATCTTAATTTCTGTTATCCCCACTCTTACCCCACTCCCATTGTGCATCAAGGCATGTGACCTACATCTTTCTCTACCAATGAGAACTGGGATCCAAACGTGCTAATTTTGTCACTTTATGTTCTCCTATTAAAAGCCATCATAGGATGTTTCCAGCACTACTGGAGAATAATACATATCACTTTCTAAGTTATGGTAGATAAAAGGAACTAATGGAATTTAAGGACATTTCAGTGAATATAAAATCATTGCTGAGGATAGATAGAGGCTGACAGTCCTTTGGGTGTTATCTCTTTCAGTAAATGCCTAGGAAAATATTTTTAGTTAGTCATCTCATTGTTCTGTTCCCCTGTAAAATTTAACAGTTCTAGGAAGATTCTACTGAAATCAGAGATGTTAATTGGGAAAAATATTCCATGATCTTCCAAATAACTAAATTTTAAGAATATAGAACCTAATATTTCTTGCTTTCCTTAGTACAGGTCTGTCACTGTTTGACACAGCAGACTCTAAATATTTCAGAAGGCAAATAGCACAAAGAAGGCTTTATTGTCTAATTCTTACTACTTTTTATAAGGTGTTCCAATACAGACTTAACATGATTGGTGAATAGGAATGACACCTATCTAGTCCCATTGGTGGAACTAGAGAAACACAAACAGCTGTAGAAAATTGTTTTGAGAAAGGACAATTGTTTACCAAGATTGTTTACAGAAAAAAAGCTTTCCTGAGAAATCTTCCCTTGGGAAGAAAGCTGCAAGCCACTAGCAGGCTAAAATCCTCCAGACTCAGAAAATCAGGTCCACACAGGTCATCTAATATCTTTTCATTTGGAGCCAGCACTAAAAGCATGGATGCTCTTCTTAAATGCCTTAGAAAAAAATACCTATTCAAGACATTGAAGCACATTTGTTGTTCAAATTGACTTGTTAAGAATTCACATATGAATAAGATGAATAAATGTTCTACATGGGAAGTACCTCTGGGACACAGAAATTCCCCAAGCGCACAAGCAGATGGCACAATCTTCACTTCAACACATGAGCTGCATGCTCCATTGGAAAGCATTAAGGTGGATTTGTTATGTTCAAAATACTTATTTCAACAACAACAACAAAAAACTTACAAAGTATCACAAATTTATTTAGTTGTGTGATAGAAAATACAAGAAAAAAAAGGAGGTGAGAAAACTATTTCAGAGAAAAATCTCAAAAATAATACTGTTATAATTGTTATTCAGAAACTTCTTGGATTTTGTCTTCCTTCTGTGGGGTTATTCTTCCCCTTTCACTGCTTCTATAGGACTTAGGATCTGCAGCATCACAGCAGGAGGGGGACACTGTAGCATCATCAGCAATCCCTGTCCTTCCCTCAGGTGGATCATGTTGAGGTTGACACTTGTTGCTCCTCATTTTTATTCATAATTCATAATTAGGAAATAGCCATTAGAAAATAGGTCAACAGAAAATTGCTTTTACAGCTGAACATTGTGAAACATAGTTCAGAACAGGCCAAGGGAAGTTCTGACAAAGCCTGAAATGTCCTGAGGATTTGCAGAGCTATTGTGAGGCCTGAAATCTGTCATTAGCAAGGTCAGTAATGTATTTACTGGGTTACAGGACTTGATGCTTGGATTGTCTCATAAACATTCAGAACAGCAAGACTTGCCTAGAACATATGATGGATTTTTGCAGAGTAATATAAATACATATTAATTAATTTGACAATGCAATGGAATGATACACAGCAAAGTTACTGAAGGTTTACAATTTACGATACACTACTGAAGGAAAGGAGAGAACTGAATGGCTCATCTAAAATATAAACTGAATAATCATAAATGAGTATTTTTTGCAGTAGAAAATAATTTTGATTAAGGGCCAAGCTTTGCCCTTAGTTATATATGCACCGCTGCTACTGATGCTAGTTGCAGTTATGGTGGTGTGTATCCAAATAAATGAACTGCTTATGAATAGAGATGGAAATTATATTATTATTTGCTTTCAAGAAATAATGGGACTCTGGAACCTCACTTTTTTCATATATATAAGAAAAGGAATTGTTTGATAGGGCTAAAATCAATTGGAACAGATTCTATCACCTTTGTGGTCTGGTAACTATTTGCCTATCTGATACACAAGTAACTATTTGCCAATCTGATTCAGTGGAATTATATTGTATATAAGAAGTATTCAACATGAATAAGAGAAAGAAAAAAAAAAAGTATCTTAAAAGCTATAAATGTTTCCCAAAGTTCAAGATGAAATATTCTACAGAAAAATCAGAATACTTTAAGAGAACTCCTTTCTGAAACCCTTTTTATGAATAATGTTCTTTTTATAAATGCAAGTTCTATTATTTTAGATTCAGGTAGTGCTCCCATCAATTTAAAGAATTTCAAATTTGAAACAAAATCACTTTGCGATCCCCATTATGAAAAACTGCCAACACATGTGAGATTTATATTGAAAAACTATTCATCAGGAACTCAGATGACCAAAAAGGCAATAGCATAAATAACTCAAAAGATCTTTCAATTAAATTCTCACAAACTTTTTGTGACTCGCATTTCTGGAGTCTAAATAATACCATATATATGTCCTTTTCTTTCAAGATCCACTTTTCTCCTCAACATGCTCCAAAACTCTGAACTTTTAAAATTTAACCTGAAAAAATCATCCACTCATGCAATTTGATAGAAATAGATGCAGCCTAATGTGCAGCCTACATCTCTGTTTTCTTGTAAGTTAAGCCACAATGACAGCAGTACAAGAATACCTATTTGTAGGTATTACTGCAATGCATTGTAGTAGAAGCATTTTAATAAGAACCAATCAAATATTCACTTTTTAATATCAAAAATATTTAAAACTTCATGGATCACCACCTAAATCATGTGAATTTAAGCACTTTAGAAAACACCATCATGATTTTGCTGATTATACAAGCTTTAGGCAAAACAGCAATTTATTTCAGTCACTGACCATGATGTTGCCCACAGATGAACTATATATTGTAAAAGTTTTCAAGTACAATTTCTGCTTCATTATCTTTCTAAAATATGCCTACTCTCCTTTTACATGCACTTATGACATGGAAAAATGGGCCCCCAAATTTACTGTAAATATTCCAATAAGGTTGAGAGGGTAAATGTGGAAAGGCAGAGTGAGGTTCAGGTGAACTCCTTGTCTTTATCCTTCTCCTGTGTAATAAATATTAATTGTCTAATTCTTTTTCTCATCATTAAATATACATATATATTTAACTTATTTTTAAGGTGCTGATGAGAATGAGAAGGACCTCTCTGTATTCTCAGTGTAGAAAAGTGAAGCATTGTCACATGAAAACAGGCAGGCCGCTGCCCTCTCCCTTCAGTTTCATAGGACTGTGACAGAAGCGAATGCAGAACTGTTTTCTGTTCTCTGCCTGCTCATTGTTGCAATCTCAAGTTATTTTTACCTCCTGTCTTTCTGAGTGGGAATTTATTTTAACAGTAGTGTCAGATTGGTAGAAATGAAGCAGAACTTCAGGGCTGATACCAGTGAAGGAGCAATGGGATTTCAATAGCAGCAGTGAGTTATTGCAGCAGCTCAGTTTGTGGAGCTAAATTCTTAGTCAGCAACATGCCTTGGCTGACATGAAATTTGATGGAAATAAAAAAATACAGCCTGTGAGTAGTTGTAAAGCTGACTGACATGGCTCATTCCAGAACTACTGGCTTTATGTGAAAATAAAAATAAAAAGAGGAGAGGAGAGGAGAGGAGAGGAGAG
>WEIU01011760.1:142710-159654 GCA_013389925.1 Aegithalos caudatus
CAAAAAAAAAAAAAAAAAAAAAAAAAAAAAAAAAAAAAAAAAAAAAAAAAAAAAAAAAAAAGAGGAAGAAGAAGAAGGTGGTAGACAATAAACATTAGAATCCAACAAAGTTTCTGGCTTTACTATCACCCATATTTAAAGCAAATGAATGTGTATATAACCTCAGAATTTGGGAGCTGCACAGCTCTCTACTGGCACAGCACTTTGAAAGCAATTAACTTGTTCTGGGTTTTACTATGCTGTGCCAAAAAAATAACATTACTCTTCCATGACCTAGTTCATCAGGCTGATGGGAATGCTTGCTGAACTATGTAGAGAACTTGAAAAATATATAGTGATTGAGAAAATTTATTATTTTGACTGAAAACAGAAATGGGATTTTTAAAAAGAGAAGGGATATTTACTACTCAGAATAAAGTCATTGGACTGCTTCTGAAACTCTCCTTAATGTTAATTTGTCCTCTTACTCTCCTGAGATAGCTAAAAATAGGAAAAGCAAAACTCAGGTTCCTTGTTTAAGTTTTGTTTGTTTTTTAGCCTGCCATACCTTCCTGTAGATTTTCAAGCTAATAATTTCAAAGCTAAAGTGTAGTCTTTTACATAATTCTAAGTCTTTAAAGCATTGAGGCTAATAAATTCACATTAAAAACAAAAAAGTTAGATGTAGTAAAATAAGCTATTATTGCTGTGATCTCAAACACACACACAAAAGCTTCCTATATATATTTCTAAAACTCAAAATCTAAAGCTCCAAAATTACATGATATTCCCTTGTTTAGAAAATTGAACAGATATATACCAAGATGATTTGTCCTTTGGGAAAAAATGTTTATTTCTCTGATCCTAATACGATAAGGCTATGCAAAAAAGCAAACAAGTATTATTAAATATTCAAGGTAGCTGATTATGGGGGAGAGGGTTGTGCTATTACAGATTAGGAATGAAGATTTGTGTCAGGAAATCTTATGCTCTAAAGAAAGCTGTGTCATTCTGTTGAACAATAGAGAATAATCAGGCTAACATCCCACTTGGTAGTAAGCCACTTAGAGATGTCAGCAAATATATTTATCTTGTTAGGGAAATTGCCTTGAACAACTGTGATCCTCAGATAGAGAGGACAATATCCCTGGACTCAGCTGCTTTCAGAATTCCAGGAATCATCTACACACCAGCACATCTAAGTGAAGAGTGACTAAAGACATATTGGATACACTTCTTGTGTATTTAGTAGTATAGCTTTGTCAGAGAGATACTGAAGGATAAACAACAGCTGCTGGTTTTGGAGATGGAAACTAAAATGCTCTGAGCCACAGACATTGAAATATGTGGTGCCATTCTGTCCTTCTCCCATTGGCACCCAGAAAATAGTCTCTATGTCTACCCTTTGATGATTTGTATCAATAGGCATAAAAACATGTACTATTTATGTATATATAAAGGTTGTATGGAACAATCTTCATCAAAATGCCAGACCTCAAAAAATGGCACTGAAAATTCATTTCTGGGTGTAGTTTGATAATATTCTTGGGGTTTTTTCTGCCCTTAAAAGCATGTGTTAGGAAAAAAAAATAATTATCTTAAACCAGACTTATACTAAGTTCTGTGCCACACATTAAAAAGTCAGAAAGGTACGGCAATGAGGAAATAAATATTGAACCAAGAAAGAAAGTTCTCACTCTGAGAGAAAACAAAGGAAACAGAGAGAAAATGTTTCCAAACCAATGAGTTTTTTAAAAAGTAGAGTACTTTAGAAAGGTTTGTACATCAAAAAGTGATGAATGTGCAATTCTGAGAATTTTTATAAATTTTCAATAAAAGACTAGCAAAATTCCTTTGACAGTGAAGAATGAGCATTATAAAACTACACTGAATTACCTTTCTTGTTTTTTAAGATTTGAGCAGCTAATCACTACAATGATACCAATATTAATATACAGTCAGGTTGACTTTCTCCCTTGGAAAGATACAACTGAGAGCTAAGATGTATCTAAACCACCATAACAATGCATAAACCTAATCCAGGTCTTTATGGTATTTAGGCACAATGATCTCAGAGGACCTTACAGTGCAAAAAAAGCTTATCAATGTTTAACAGACCTCAGAACAATATTTAATATAGGATTAGAGAAAAAAAGGAATACACATCACAAGATCCTTATGGTTTCTGGCCACCAGCAGCTAAATTTGTTTGTAATTGGTGCATATGGAACAAAACAGAAACATAAATCCTTCTGTTTGCTTCTGTTATCTTTGAACAAAAGGCTAATTTTATGTAGAAATTATTTCATCCTCAACTATTTTTTCAGACTTTTCCCCAAAAAGGTTTTCAGGCAAGACTGGACAGTGGTGGAACAGCTGATTACTTTTTATTTTAGGGAAACGAAAAAAAAAAAAAAAAAAAAAAAAAAAAACAAAAAAACAAAAAAAACAAACCACCACAGCTTTAAGATTTGTCATTTTTTTCAGGCTCGAAGTAGCATTTATTGAAGGCTCTCTTTAACAAGGATACTTCAATATAGCTGCATAGCAGAATGCAATATATTTTACCTTTGACCACTAAAAATATATTTTCAAAGGATATATGACTCTTGAAAAGACTTATAAAGCTGAATGAAACTATTTTGTTTGAGATGAAAGAAAAAAAAAAGGTTGTAAAGTAGTTTTCAACTTATTTGCAGCATTTTCTAAATGTTCTATGCTATTTTGTACTTCTCTGAACTGTGCCAAAACTAGGTTTTATTTTTTTCACTTGAAATGCAAAGCTGTGTTTCTTTCATTAACTATAACTAGTCCATGTAGATTTTTCTAAATGCTTGGTATTTGACACTCACACAAGAATACAGTCCCAAAGTAAAAAGAGTTAAAGATGTAAAAAGGTTGAAATTACAGCTGAATTATTTCAAATTAAATTATATCTTCAGGGCAATATGGTAATAAATTAAATTTCTGAACACATGAGAGAGGATGGAAGTTCCAGGAAATTTGCTAAATTTTCCTAATATGCATATCTTTCCTCTTCAGGCTTTATACATTTCCCACTTTTGACAGAAAGCAAAAATGCTGCCATTGATGTAAAGGACATTTCCACTGTGTTTTAAACTTGACCCTAAGGAGGGAATGTTATAGATCACTTGAATTAATCCACCCAACTTTTTAGCTTAGTTTTGAAAACTTTATCAACTTGTGATCTTTGGGTATAATTAGCTGAAACTCCAAGCTTTGGATCAATACTTTAAATTGACGTGCCTTTGAGATTTGTTAAATCATTGTCTTAAAATCCCATAAAAACTGTGAAGTTCCTGGTGAATAATGTATCCAAAGTGACTTCAGTAAGTTACTCCATAACAAGTCTCATTGATCTTGATAGCACTGCATGAGGCATGGCTTGGCTGAACTGATCAGAAGCAGGAATGTCTCCTCTTCCCATTCTCCCCTGTTTGAGAAAGAGGTTATCCTTCCAGAAGCTGTGTTATCTTTAATTTTTGATAGCAGTATTTTCAAATATTCCATTTTGCATATCTTAAAACAGAAATTCAGTGTTAAAGGAAAAGCTAAATGTTTATTCTGCTACTGCAATAAATATGAGTGAAAGAATGTAGGGAGTACATTATAAGGGCTTATCCTTTTATCTCTTCAAAGTTATTGTGAAGGATTACCATTATCAAACTGCAATATACAGAAAAAAATAGGTATTACGCATAAAAGTATAAAAGGAGGCATTTACAATTAAAATTAATTAGATCATTATTATGTGGTCTTTTGCCCTAAGAACTTGAATAAATTTCCTTCATATAACTCAATATAATCCTTCACATAAACACATGTGTAGAGTGAAGAAATCCAATAGATTTTATTTTGGCCATTTGAGATTGAGGGTGAAGGGAAGGAGTCAGCCAGAATACTCATTGATGTCTTATAGACATCCTGTATTCATTAATGTCTTATAGACATCTGATAAACTTTTGCAATTTCTCCAAACTCACAATCCTATCAGAAATATAAACATAGGCTCCTTTCTTAAAGCAGAAAAAAGTAGCTTTTGGGGTAAAGTTTGTTTGTGACCTACCTATGAATGAGGAAAAATTATTGGTCATAATGGCTATCAATGTGATTCAAGTCTGGCACAAAAATTTGGGAATGTAGGAATACCTTTAGTTCCAACTTTCTAAAATGAAAAATCAAGAATGAGAACAGTGCCTGGAAGGGCATTCTCTCACATTCACTGCCATTCAAGAAAGTCATTACTTTTGAACTAGTTCTTGACCTGCTGGAAAGAACTGATGAGGGCTCAGACAAGCTGCATGATTTCCTCAGCATTGATATTGCTGGTGGCATGCACAGTTCTTGACTTTCTTCATTATTGCACTTGCATGCTGTGATAGAGATAGAAGGAATAATTAGGAACAACTGCTTTGATTTTCACACTTTTCAAATTTGCAGGATACCTTGTAAAAATATAGAAACATACAAACACAGAAATATAGTATATGCATGCACAAGCACACACATGCAAACAAACACAAAAAATAATCCATCCATAATATGAAATAATGCCAAAAAAATCAATTACTGCTGTACTGAATGTAGTTTACATTTTCAACGTTCCTGTATTTCTTCCATATCAGAAAAAAATGGCATTTTTCTGCACTCCTTCTGAATACCTAAGAACCTCCATTGATCCAGAAATCACAGGCTGGTAAGCATTGTTGTACACAGTGTCATGGAAGTAGCTCATTATTTTTTCCTATATGAAGCAGTACACTGCACTATTTATGTACATCCTTTATAACTGTAACAGCTCTTTCAGTTGACATTGCTGAATGGTATTCCTGAGATTTCACCCAAAAATAATACTATCAAACCACTTGGAAACACAGTTATTATGCAGACCCTGGAGGTTTTTTCATTGCACAGACTATGACAAAGACCAATTTTTAGGCAGAAGGAAGGGAAAGGAACTGAACTAAAGGTTAGAGGAGAAGTGGAATTTTGAATATTTTGTCTTTTGAAAATTTCTTCCAAACTTTACAGAAAAAAAGGCTGAGTGACTGCCACTTAATTTGCAGTAAAAACAAGACATGTAGGTACAATGTCCATGAAAATAGAGCTACATTGCTGCAGTAGCCTGTGCTGGTTTTAACTGGTATTTCATTTAATTACAAATTTTTAAAACCTGCAGTTACTCTGAGCAGAGATAGTAGTGAAATTTACAAGCTTGAGCCTTTTCCTCTCTCTTTTCCTTTGTTCATTTTCTTCTTAGATCAGGATAACAACAACTTACAAAAAATTGATATTAACAATGATACTACAGTCTGTACTTCTCTGTCTGCACATTTCCTATGTGCAGAGCCACTGGAGCACTCCAGGGGAGGACTTGTAGATTGATTAATGAAACAGAAACAGTTATCAAATGAAAGAAGGATGATAATAATATTGCTAATGTGTGGCTTGATAAGGCTAGAAAACCAATGAGGAAAGATGGCTTGTGATATTTCCTTCTGTCAGGGAGTGGGAAGGAGAGAGGTTCCAAGAAAGGGAAGAAGAAAGAAAAGAAAATGAAAGCTCCTCTTTAAACTAAAGGGCCAGACTGACATTGGTATAAATGGATGCAAGTAGCCAGGAAGACAAAAGTGTGATTTTATAAGGCAGGTGGACAAAACTAAGGTGGACTTTTCCCAATTGCTGAAGGTGTGATATCCCAGAGGTCAAAAGAATTAGACTTGATTACCCTGAATGTCCTCTTGTTCTGAAGAAGCACGATTATCAGTGTCTCTTCTTTTAGATGCCAACAGAAACATAAATATTATCTGGTTAATGGTTGAACTCGATAACCTTTGAGATTTTTTCCAACCTTAATAGTTCTGATTCTATTATTTTATGATCTATATGCTGATTCAAGTATGTTTGCATATCTATACTTATCAAGTATATGTGAGGCATTACAGTGGCAATTTCCTAATATTTTTGCTACTTTTAGTCATTGGATCCTATCTGGGCACAAGTCATGAATACAAGAAAACAGCAATACATTGTGCACTTGGGTAATACATGTCTATGAAATAACAGTTTCTGGAAAATAAAAAAAGGTTCATGTGGACATCAAAGGAGCAGGGCTTACTTGAAGCTTAGTACTAAAATATTTTCTGATGTAGTATTAGTAGCATTTACAGATGTACAAACACTTCCTTTTATGTATGCCATCCCTTTCCTTTTTATCACCTTATGGTCTAACACATTGTCACCCCTGATGGAGAAATCTTTGCTAATGTTCGATTTCCAAGGGCACAACATGAGCAAGAGTAATAGAAGCCATTCAAGAAAACAGCAGCTGAATTTTAGTCTAGTGCAAGAGCTCTAGCAGGTAGCATAATGAAGTTTAACTACTGAAACACCATTGAATTTCCCGAAGAATTGAGCAAAGTAAATACAAAAGCCTCCTGAACTAATAAGCAGAGTGACCTCTGAGTCTGAAAAGGAAGACTAACATAAATTATAATAACTTATCTCTTTATCATTTGACAATGATGTGTCTTTTAGATGACCATCTACTGAAAACTTCAGTACTGAAAACTGAAATTAGATTGATTGAAACAAAGTCCAACACAAAGAGCACCAACAATATTATTCAAAATTTTCAAAGTTTAAGATCAATAGTGATAGTTTAAAAATCATTAGACTGTGGTTTTTAAACAGTACTTTTTTCATCACTAAAGAAGAACAGTTTTCTCAAAAATTGATGAAATGAAAAATACAACTCCAAAAACGAATGGAAAAATTTTAGATCTGATAGTCAAGATGGCAGGATGGCTGTTTCTAATATAATGACTGAATAAAACCTTTTTCATAAGCAATGAATGTCAGTTCTATGACATCCCACAGATTGTCTCTTGGGTAATTGTTCTAGTGCCAATACTGTTCAGCATTATAATTAATGATCCAGATGATGGGATACAGCACACCCTCAGTGATTTTACAGATGATACAAAACTTCAAACAGTGGCTGATGCACCAGATTGGTGTCCTGTTATTCAGGAGGACCTCAAAAGGCTGGAGAAATGAGCTAAAAGCTCTGGAGAACAACAGTCAAGGCCATGTCCTGACCATGGGGAGGAAGAACCCAAGTACCACTGTATGCCCCACCTGGAAAGCAGTTTGGAGGAAATGTCCTGGGTGTCCTGGTGCACACAAAGTTGGACACGAGGCTGCAGTTTGCCTTTGCAGCCAAGAAGGCCAAAGGTAACCTGGGCTGCATTAAGCAAAAGTGTTGATAGTTGATAGCAGGTCAAGGGAAGTGATTTTTTTTCTCTACTCTGGCAAGACAAATCTGAAGTGCTGGGTCCAGTACTGGGCTCCCCAGTATGAAAGAGTTGTGAACATACTGGAGTGAGTCCAAGGAAGGGGCTCAAGGATTGGAGCATCTGGCCTAAAAGGAGAAGCTGAAAGAACTGTGACTTGTTCAGTCTGGAAAAGAGAATCCTCAGAGGGATCATAGTCCCTGATGGGGGAGTAAAGAGGAAAAAAATTTCACAGACAGAGGGCACAAAATGAGACTTAAATGTAAGTAAAATCTTTGAGAGGAGGAAGGTCACACTCAGAAAGGTTGTCTAGAGAACCTGTGGAGTCTCTATACTTAGAGCTATTAAAAATCCAGCTGGAAACACTCCTGGCTATCCTATTCTTGCTGACCAAGGCGATCTCCAGAGGTGCCTTCCTGCCCCAGCCAGTGTGTGAGTTGGTCATTCTGTGTTAAAATGAACAAGTTATACAGCTCAAACTTCTTTTGCAGAGAGCTAATTTTATTTCTAGATTGCAATCTTTTCTTCCATGCTTCCCTCTCATTAAACTTGACAGCATGACAGATGTTTTCACACCGCTGATAACAAATTTCTACCTACTTAATGCACACTGCATTGTGCAAGTTCAGATAACCAACTCCAGTAAACAGTAGCAGCTCCACAGCCACTAAACTCTTTATGGCTTCAGTCATAAAAATGAATTCTGATGACTTATTGTCTAGAGGGACACAAAGTAAAACTTTTCAACCATCTTTTCTTTATGCCTGGCAGTGTGTATGCACATAGTAGAGGGAGTGCTCCAGTTGGCTGTTAGGGAGATTTATATGAACATGACTTGGATGTTTCTCAACAGATTTAGTTGCCAGTGTAATATGAGTGCTCAATGAGTTACTGTCCCTCTAATGAGTCATAAGGCAAACAAAGGCTTTGAAAGCAGACCCATTGTTTTAGAATTTTTTTTTAATACCTTGATTAAAAAAAAACAAAAAACAAACCTCCCATAGATTCAGAGTTAGGGGTTATATATACATATATATATATACACACACACACACATATGTGGATGTGTGGTGTAAAAGGTATCAAATTTATGGAAAAATCCTGGAAGTGAAACTGGGAATTTGAGTACCACAGCAGTTTGAAGACTTGGGAGAGGTTTTTAATTAAACACCATATTTTGGGTTGGGGTGGGGTTTTTTTGTTTGTTTGTTTGTTTTGTTTTGTTTTGTTTGTTTTGTGATTTTGTTTTGTGTTTTGGTTTTTTTTGGGGTTTTTTTTTGTTTGTTTGTTTGTTTGTTTGTTTGTTTTCCATCTGAAAAGCAGCACTTTATTCAGGACTTTATTCAGGATTCAGGACTAGGTTGTTTTGTGTCTATGTGATTGATACTGGCACATAGTCTCAAGAGAAGGGCTGTTATTTCCAGAGGAACATAACTCAGCTTGATCTGACTAGAAACTTTGTGCTGGCTTGGACAAGGGCAAGGTAAGTTTCTCATGTGGACATAGTCCACATCTCAGATCAATATAAATTATCCTGTGCATGCACCTGTTTAAATAAAATCACCTTGTCCAACATTTGGAAACAGCTGTTGCAAGTGAGCAAGTGAGGTTTGGATGCCTGTCTTCTACAACAAGCTCTAAAAATTGAGAAAGGAAAAGGACAACCTCAACTGTATATGAGGCAAACATAGAGACAAGTTGTGAGAAATCCAGGTTAGTCAGGACAAGATGATTCCAACTAGTAGGAAGCTGTTCATAGTTTTACCTGATTGAAGAACTGCTCACAGCTTGTCAGAACTTCAGAGCTCTGTAACAGAATTGAAATGAATATGTAGCAGCTTTCATTACACAGAAGCAAAAAATAATTGACAACGACCACCTGCTGAGAGAACATCAGCACTAATGTAATGAAACTCAATTTGCAGAAGACAAAAAGTGCTTTGTCACAGTGATGCACAGATACCACTGTACAGTAGATTTCTGAAAGTAGCATGAAGACCTGGAGTTCTTAGAAAGAGCACCAAAGGAAAATCATGTTTTGTGATAGTTTTATAGAGCTAACCATTCAGGCAGCTAAGGCCTGTGTGCCTCCTTATATGCCTAAATATGCCTTTATGAATATCCATATATGCATATTCTATATATATTATGCATACACATATAGAGTGTATACATATTTGTTCATATGCATACGCCTATATACATGTGCATATACAAACACATAATTGTATATCCACACACAAACTTATGTAATTGCAGTATATATTCATCCAAGATGGCAAACTGGAAAGCACAATGACTGATCATGAAGAATCATAAGAGAAGAGCTCATAGTTTCTAGAAAATCCTTGAAAAAGAACTAAAATACATACAAAAATATAAGAAGCCTCAAAACAGATGAGTACAATTACGTGAAGATTTTCAAAATCTCCAAGCACATTAAGAGTTCAAGTAACAAATATAAAAAGAGAAAAATGGCATCAATGTTTGAACATTTGGTATGCTCTGAGAAAAGAAGGAAGAATCAGGAGTAGGAGTGCATTCTGCATAGCTTCCCTGAACGATCATGCCAATGCAAAATTAATAAAACTACAAATCAGTCTGTGAAGATATTGAGAGAAATGAATCCAGGGCATAAAAGGTCAATAAAGCTGTTGAAAGGCAGTAATTTCTTACACTAATGGCAATCAGAGAGAGAAAGTATTTCAGTATTTATCTACACAGGCCTATGAGCTGACATTTTTAGAAATTTAGATGATGCTGAGAAATAAATACATGTCACAGGAACACTGACTTCAAAGCAAACAAGGATTTGACCTGCTAATGCTGAAAATGTCTCACTAGGGATGAAACTGAAGAATTATTTTTGCTAGAAGGTCAGAAATTCTAGAAAATAGTGAATTATAGTTTGTGTCTTTAACAGCATGCTGTCATGAAAAAACATTCCTGCACCTCTGACTGTAGACTCTGATGCAACAGTTGCTAAGAGTCACAACCACTCTGGTGACCACTTCTGACAAAGATTAAGATTGAAGAAGCATGACAAATCTTAATTTTTATTTCCTTATCCACCAGTGTTTTTCTCCTTTATTTGATGTGTGTTCCTTCCTCAAGCTGTGCTGCTTATGCTGCTTTATGCAGTGAAAAACATCACATCAGGGACCTCTTTTTTTACAGAAATATCATATACATAGACATGTTCTGTCCTTAAACACATGCAGGTTTAAGGAAAAGCAAAAGCAAAATTTTAAGCAAAACTTTTTGTTTGTCTTCACCTGCCAAGGAATTTATATATTATTTCATATTCTGTGCACAGTGCTGGTTAAAAAGACTTGAGTAAATCTAACAGTAAGGATACTTTTTGGTGCAAGACAGTGAGCATTTATTCGAGTTGAATATGCTTTGTTCTGTGTACTCAGTAAAAGAAAACAAGGTCCTGTGATTTATATCTTCAGGGGAACCACAGAAAACTGAAAAGCAGCAAACAGAAATAATGCTAGGATGTTATATAAGAATGCACAATTAAGATAATAATTAACTTAGTGAGTGTACAGGATTTTATAATAGAAAAATGTATCACAGAATTATATGAGCACTGATGTTAAGTGCCAGCATGATCAAGAAAGACACACCTTATTTACTGGAGACTAGTACTGCCCTTCACAGGGATACCTAAGTCTATATGACAATGATATCTGGAAATGGTATTGATTCAAATTACCCTATTATCTAATTTCTAGGATAATTTTCAAAATTTTACATCAGTCATGTGGCAATTAGAGGAAAACCTATGTAGAAATAAGTTTATAATTTTTGTGAATCCACACTGCATTAAAAAAGGGATCAATAGTCTCAGAGGTTCAGTGCAGAACTGGAGTGCTCCAAACTTCTTTATATATCTTCTCCATTATTTTCAAATTACATAATTATAAAAAACTTCAAGTTTAATCTAGAAAAGGCTGGAAGAATACTTTTTGGAGTTAAGGAATAGTACATTTTGAAAAAATATATATGGAAAAATAAACATCTAAATAATTGCATGAAATAGGAACAAAATAACTTCTTCAGATACGTATTATCTGAAGTTTTTTTTCAATTCAAACAGAAAATACTCAGGTTTGGAAGTTATGAGTTTTATTTATTTGTAGAGTAAGGGAAACTGAATTGATAGGCTGAATCCATTTAAAAATAATAAAATGAAATTATCCTTAAAATATAACTCTAAGTTTCTTATGCTGTTTTGAATGCAGATATGTTGCCATTTAAGGCTGAGACTGTATTCTGCATATTCCCTAAATCATTGGTCATACTGGATATTTTATGAAATTCTCTGGTATCCATGAGAGACACCTCTTCCTCTTGCAAAATTTTCAGTTTGTCTGTTTGAAGTGTTGGTCTATATTGTGTAGGGAAAAAAAAAAATTAAAAATCTTCCCTCAACTCATGTAATTGACATACATTCCATGGAAAATAGCATATTCTCTTCATATGGCTTAAATTCCAGATTAGAGTCTTTTTGAAAAATGGGTGCTAGCCAACCCACAAGTCATCCTCTAGTCAGACAAAATTTAAAATATTTCCTGAAGGAGTATCTTGATATATGGCTTCTAGACAGTTACATGAAGTGACCTAATGGTTTAAACTCTTTAAGAGAATGAAAATTAGAAAACATTTTTTAAAGTCAACAGGTGACTCAAGAACACTTCAAACACTCTGCATCTTATTCATAATACAGCTCCTAAAATTGCAATCAATACATATTTGATTTTTCTGGTGAATCAATGTCTCTTTTTGTGAAACAGCTTAACTAAGGAACAGTTGAGGATTTTAACAGAAAACTGCTGATTAAGATGACCACGGGTCTCAGATCTTTAATCAGTTGATCACTTAGTGTGATTAGTGGTTTTAGTCTATCACACCACCTCTGTGAGTTTGAAAGATATCATTGCTCCCATTTTCATTTGCCAAGAAGGTGCAAATGATTTACTGAACATAGAACAGAGATTTACTCATGGAGCAGGAAATCAAGCTGTCTCAATTTTTATTTGGTTGTTTAAAGTATTTTGTAGACAAAGCACTGTTATAATTTCCACTTATCAGGACAGCACTTTTAAATTAAAGAAATGGTAACAGCAATCTGCAATTCCAGTCTGCAGTTGTCTTCTCCATTCCATAGAGACAAGAAAATATTTATAAGAATAAATTGCTTATCTCATTAAAAACAAACAAACAAACAAACAAACAAACAAAACAACAACAACAATACCTTTTTGAAAAATTAAAGAAATTATAACCTTCCTTTCCAGGAAAAAAAATAATGAATACCTGCAAAATTTGAATCAAGGTTATAAAATCCAGTATTGTATATACTGAATTTCATACCAGCACCTGTATTTACAAAGGAATAAGGTACAAAATGACCTACAAGTACAGTCGATTGGCTTTTTTGACATGCATTACTATGTGTTTTCAGATAGAATTATGTACTATTGACTGGAAATTCTGTATTTGTTGTGGATCATCTGTTATCTTCCAGGATCTGCTGTGCTGGAGCAGGCCTGTGATTAGCTCAGCACTCTGTCTCTAGCATGGACCAGGGCCACATATATCAGAGAAAGATGCAATGTACTCGTGTGGAAAATGATGGAGGAACCTGCCTCCTTAAAATGTAGCTTTGTGCCCTTGTCAGCTAAAGATTACCTTGTGCCCTGAAGAGAGATGGAAATTACCTAAAGGATGAAGGATTGAAGGTTCTTGTTTCAAGCTGTAAAGTCTGATAAATACAAAAAGAAATGCACTCTCCAAATGGGTTGTTGCAAACATGTCTGCTGTCTTCAACAGCACCAGAAAGAAAATACTAAATTAGATGGAATGCCAGATTGGTCATACCTGCTTTCTATTTCCTCCAGAATAAGGAGAATTTCTTACTATCCCTCAGCTATTTTACTATACAATTTTATATCTATAAGGGTAACCAATTGTGAGGATTAATATTTCGTAGACAACTGTTTTCTAGGAAGGAGCATAAGATAACCATGTTCTGTGGTAAAAATGTGTCAATGTCAGTGTCAACCTTACTACTTTGTCAAAGATTTGCAATTATAATGAAGAGTTCTATGAAAGTATTATCTAAAAGGGAAAGAGTAAAAAGGGTGAAGAGTGAAAAATAAAACCACAACATATAAAAATGATAAGGAAATGATAAAGAAGAGAGTATAAAATACTTATAGTCCTCATATCCCAAAAGGATAATATGCTTTGAAGCAAAGAAGGGGAGAAAGAATTCTCAGAGATATACAAACACTTCTGAAGAAGATCTGAGCTTTAAACCTCAGGCATGCAACAGAAGTCTGTGAAATCATGGATGGCAAGGAGAAGGCGAATAAGGAATGAGTGTTTAGGTCTTGTCATAAAACAAAAATGGAATCAAAGGACTGAAATCATCAGACTAGAATTTCAAACAGGAAATATGCTATCACTTGGCTCATAGTTGAACCCTGTGCATGCAGGTAAATGATTGCCTCACCTTGCACAGGCTCAAAACATTTCTCCTAATTTATGGGAGAAAAAATCTTAAGGAATGAGTCAAGATGGTAATAGCTGACTAATGGAGCATATGAGTATACCTAAAAAATATAATAATATGGTTGCCTCTTTCTTCTTCTCTGTTTGCCATAGACAGATCACAATTGAGGTACTGAAACAGATGTAACTGTTTTCTGACTTGGTATTGCCAATTTCATACTACCCAAGAGTAAATTCAAATTATTACAATGCCTTTCCAATCTCTCCACAGTTGCTTCTTTCTGTCTATTATTATACCATCATCCTTGCTTTATTTGTTTCTTATTAAGGGACTGTATTTAATTCCATCTTTAGGCATGACTAATTTTCAAATGTTCCTATACATTAAACAATACATATGTTGTGCTGATGTATATATGTATATACATATCCCATATGTATATATATCCTACAATTTTATATATGATATATACACACACAACTTTATGTATACTGTGGTGTGATACAACTTTAATATAGTTATTCTTAGTACTTTTCTGCTTGTCTCATGGCACATTAGGAACTACTAGGTGATGTCACAATAATGGGTGGTGTGGTCATAGAATTAATTTCTGAACTTTAAGGAGTCATTTGTGTCTTTATTGTATTTTCTACTGAATTCCAAGTTCAGGAAACTAACTGAGAAAAACAAAAGCTTTAGTCATAAGAAAGTTTTGGATTCAGCTGCAAAATTTGACACTGATTTGAGGCAAAGCATTTTCCCTTCTGGCAAAATATTTCTGCTCCAAAATAACAACCATGAATGTCTTCCAGCCTCCTGCAACAGATTTTGTCCTAAATTCTGACAAGACATGCGACAGAGCTGATTTATGACTTTCCTTTTTTATTATATAGTCATGTCTGTGATTGATATTCTAGGCCAATATTTAAAAATATACACACTTTTTAGTGTTTCTTAGTGTTTTAATATAGTCAGTAGTAGACTGAAAGGTAATATACTTATTCTGATGACTGGACTTCAAGACAAACAAAAAATTTATTGTGAACTTTCCCCTTTCAGGTAGGAGACCAAAGCTTTTTCCATTGTTCTCTTGGAATAAGAGCCCATTTTTTAAATAGAAAAAGCACATAGCTATAATCAGATTATGCAAATGTCTCCTTTTCCTTGTTGTTTCTCTGGTTTATGTTTTTAAATGACTGTAGAACTTATAAAAGTTGTCAGACGCATTGCTCTGAAGGTAGTGTTTGAAAGTACAACTTCAATGTGCTCTTATCCTATTTATGGTATCCAAGACATACTGTTCCTAACTGTCTTAACAGTTTGAAGAAGCAGCAATACCTATTTAAAAAGCCATCAATGCAAACTTTTCATTATAGGCAGTGAAACTGTGATCTTTAGAGAATCTTGAGAGAACCCCACATATGCAGGGTAATGTTGCTTGTTTCATTTACATAAAAATAGAAATATATGTGTCTTAGTCACTGTTAAATGATAATGATGCCTGGCAATCTGGATTCACTTAGAGTTTTATGGAAAACAAACCACTTGGCATTCTCAAGACATCATTCTCAAACATACTGAAGCACAACTTCGATTAGGTGAGAGAAACACACACTTATCCATAAGTGGAAAATTATACATAAAAGGACATTTTCAACTAAGACTTTAATTTTGATTGAAACATAAATATGGAAAATTATGATAAACAAAATTAATAAAAGGTAAGACCATTACTTGAATTCCATTTTGTTCATACTGGAATGTAACAAGATATAAGTAACAAAACCATGTTTTTCAAATTTTGTAGTTTAAACTTAATTGTAGAATTTCTACATTAAACTCAACAAAATTCCATTCCGATAACTCAGTCATGTAATGTGTTTATTATATGCATAGGCAACTAGTCTGAGCTCAGATCTATCCCACTTATCAGGAACACCCAACTCTAGGAACAAACTCAGGTGGATCCTAAAAACCCAGCCAAGAAGGGTCTAAAATTCAGTGTAAGAATTCCTCTTATTCTTCTGTTTCCATCTCTTCCACTTACATCCTCAGAGTTATCTCATCCTCATCCTTAACACCAAATAATTCCAATGAAACTCCTGTTAAATTCTTATCCTTATTTCAACAGCAGAGCAAGAGTGGATCAGTGGTGACCGTGTCTCTCCAAATGTCCCTCCAGTCCCAGCCCAGCCCCAGAAAGACACTCTGCATCCCCAGGCCACCTGTTTGAGGGTGAGCACACCCAGAGGAAGGGCTTGTGTGACATTTCTCACATGTTCTGCTTGCCACTCCTTGCCTTGATTTTGCCTTTGAATGTACTGCTTCCTTACAACCAATTTCTGTGGCATAGCAGAAATGGTTTTGTTTGTTTGGGATTTTTTTTCCAATCTTAAGGGAACTGGAAGCATAAAACTGGGTAAAATTATAAAAATTTACTTCCCTGTTCTCACTGAAAATATGCAAGAACATATGAAGAGTCCACAGCAGGAGTGTTTTTCCCTGTAGATATATACATGAAGCATTGCCAAAAGTAAACAACAAACAAAAGTAGAAAACAAATAGCAAGGAAAGAAGAGACCCAGAACTATCCTAAAATACTTTGTTTTTCAACATGGTTACATTTATAAAAGGGCTTCTTTATTGCTGTTTTGTTTTGGTTACTTTCAAAAATAAAATTGAGAAGTCCATCTGCTTTGTTACCTGTATTGTCTCTTCCTGGTTTTGATTCAGCTAAAGATCATTTTCCAAGGAAATTCATATACATTTTATACTAAGTAAAGACTGAATGATGTTTATACCTTGGCCCTGACAACCCCAAATAAATGCCTGCTGCAGCTAAAGAAATGACCATTGTTTCTTTGCCAGGTGTCCTGTAGCTTTCCATTTCTATTTACCAGCTCCAACGTAGTACTGAGCTGGTCAAGCTGCCTGTCATAAAAGGGTCTGTAGAAACTCCTTCCAAATAAATTGAGTTCTTTTTCTTTAAGAAATATCACTCAGAGACTGGTGGACATGGTTTCACAAAAGACATCCTAGACTAGATGTTATGGTCAGCCACCACGGGTTTTGAGCTGGATAGGTGAAAGTGCTAGAAGCAACATGGTAGAGACAAAAAAAAAA
>WEIU01011760.1:159862-175851 GCA_013389925.1 Aegithalos caudatus
AAAAAAAAAAAAAAAACACCAAAAAAACACATATTTTCTAGCTCTAAAGATTTCTTTTCAAGCAGTTGTTTGTTGCTTTGCCAATTCAGAGGCTTTACATTTCAATGGAACACAGAAGAAAAGGTAAGCATTTCAGCAGTGCTAGGGTTGATAATAACAGAACTCAGCTTCCCTAACATAATTTTGCAGGTTTTTCTATAGTTGAAAAGTTGATTTATCTCTTAGAAGTAAATAGCTTATATTTGAAGCTGTTAATAAATCAGCTCTTCTGTTCTGCAGTAACTTATACCAACAGCACTTCCAATATCACAGCATTGCTGTCTCACAAGGTAACTCCCAGAAACCAACTGATAATAACCAAACAATGTTAAAAAAATAATGTATAGAAATCCAGTGTAAGGGATTTAATGATGGTAAAGTGAGAAGGTGAAGGATTAAGAAAATGCTATCCAAACAGAATGCAGCATATATACCTTAATATTAACTGTTATATTCTATACCCCTCATGGTTTACATAAATAATATGCAAATATACATAAATAACATCATCATATAACAGAATAAACATCACTGTATAACAAATTTTATCCTGCATTTAACTTTACTCATCTTCAATTTTGCTGGGCAGTTGAGGACATCAGCATTCCCAGGACAAAACTACAAGTTTTCCAGAAGACTTGATCAGCACAAAATCAGCTGCCACAGTGGCTATTGACTGTTGCTTGACAGACTGAATTTTTTGTTCAATCACTTGCACAGCACAGAGTGGCAAAAGATTTTATGATTGCAAGTCCTATTTCCAGTACTGACACAAAACCAAAATGTGTTTTTCATCATCACAAAGCTAACAGCAGGAGAAAAAGCACTATTAAGCAGAGAAATGTCCTGATTAAATGTGAAGGTTAGGTTAGAGCCATCTCAGTTCTGTCTATGCAGCAGTTCTTAGCACAAGAATTTCTGATATTTAATACTTGCAAGTATTTGCTGTTAAGTGTCTAATGAAATTCACTGATTAGCATGTCATGAAGGAAAAGATTAGACACCATTTCTTTGATTTCTCACTTCTAATATAATTTCAGCATTTAGATTACAATGTTCCTTTCTAAAATTTAACTTATGGCTCAGAATGAAAGTTGTGGTGAATGCATTTGTATCTACTGTCTGTATGAAAGTAATTGGTAGCCTGCCATGCTGTAATTCAGCCCTTTAAACCTCAATATCCACTAAATGACTAGATGATGATGATGATGATGATGATTATTGGAAGGTGAAAGAATATGTGCACAGAGATTGGTACCTTACCATGAACAAAGAAGAAACTGCAGGTGATGCTGTATTTTAGTAATATCTGGGAAGCTTATTCAAAAACTCTCAAAAGTGTAACAAAGAGACAATCACTTATGGTAAATGATTTCTGGGAAATGAGTACGAGCAAACGCTGTCAAAGATTTCTAATCCTTATTTTCATAATTCAATCTGCAAGTTTTTTTCCATGTGAAACAGACACGCAAAGAGCAGGATAGGATTTCCATGTTGGAAAGCGGTCACTGTTTTTTGCACTCTGGTCTAGGTGGTATTGCTTAATTTAAAACCCACCTTCAACAAACAGAAATCTGCAGATAAAAAACATAGACTCCTATTTCCCCATCACACTCAACAAAATCCCCAACAACAATCTATGGTTTGTCCTTCAGATGATGCACCCTCACCTGTCAGCCTGCTGGGGACAGGCACTGCTGCTGCTGGGGTACAGGAGACAGAGTGGGCTCCAGTCACAGGACAGATCCTGTACAGGATAGTGAAACTTAATTACAAGCTAATGATAATGAGATGATAACTAACGAGAAAAGTGGATTAGTTGACCTTCTGGAAGACCCTTCAGGATTATGAATAGTGTTAAAAAGGTCCTGTGGAAGCAGAAGCAAGTTCTAGGCCTCTAACAGACTGCTGTATTATAAGAAATTTTGCATTTATTTGCATACATTAATAAATCATTAGAATTCTATGAACTATCTTAAGAGAAACAACTTTTTTACAAATATTCCAAAAAGTTAGTTAAATTATCCCCAAAATAACAGTCATATCTGAAAATACCTTTCTCCCAATATTGATGTTTTCATCCTAACTGAACTAAGCATTGCCATATCTATTTATGTTGATTAACTTGAACTATATAAAAGCAAGCACAAATAATCCAATCTTTGAAGGAGAGATTGATGAAATTCTAATGATGCTAAAATATATTAACATTTATGTATTTCTTTCTTTCTATTTTAATATGGAAAAAATCTCTAGAAATTTAGAAATACTGTAGTGCGGCAAACGATCATTCCTGCAGATAACTTTATTGGGCATGTCATATTTTAAAGGACATATTGATAGTCCACATTCTATTCCAGAGCTATTTATAAAAATATTTTAATTTATTCTTGGGTTTAAAAACTTTTTTTGTGAAATGTTATTTTTTTTCGTGAACAAGTGCTTCATTCTGATTTAGTGACTTGTGATAATAAAGCAGTTATAGACAAATCTGATAGAATTAACATCACAATATTTTGATGTAAAATAGCCAGGCATTTATTTGCCATAAATTTACTACTGTAAAAGGAAGTCATAACCTTTCTTGCCTATTAAGTTTTTCTTTGTGGCTTTTTGCAAGAAAGTCTTTGTATGTTCTGAAAGTTGAAAAAGACTTTTTTACTGCATTAGCTCTTCATATTTTTATCATTCTAGCAGAGACAGTAAATTAATTGACCTCAGAAAATCTTAAATCTTTCTAGAACTTTTGAGATACACACTGAAGTTGCACTTAGTACATGGTTCAGGTATATTCAGGACTCTATTCAGTGAACCAAACCCCCTCCCAGACAAACAGAAGCTATGTTTAGAAGAAAATATTTCATCTTTTAACATTAATTGTGAGAATCTTTAACTCCATTCACAAATGGACCACAATAGATATTCTGCCTACTGTCAAAATATATAAATAAAATTTTTAGAAAAGCTAAACAACTAGAAATACAACAAAAATTCTATATGTTGCATAGTCTGTTGTGATACTGGAGATACCAGCTGAGCTCTGCATGAAACAAAAACCAAAGAAAATATCCATGGCAATCATCCACTACTGCATTACCCATTTTGCACAAGAGCATTTGGGGCTGAGGATAGTGCCAGAAATTTCTTCCCTCGTCTTCACCACTTTACTGCCAATACAGTCAAATTGTAAAGGCAAAGTGTCACAGTCCTGCGAGGGACTTCAGATTGCAGCTGGGGCAACAAAGCAAGGAAGCAAGAGAGGATATAGTATTCCCTTTCTGCTGTCTTGATTTTCAGATTTGGAGTTAGTACACATTAATGTTTTCCTTCTTGGTGCATGTTTTCCTTTAGCACTCCCTAGAGTCTAACTAGATACTCCCAAGGCACAGCATCTCTGCCTGATGTAATCCTTCAGGAGTCATAATATGGGTACAAATAGTCATATATGTACTCAAGAGTTCTGTCATTGTTTAATATCATAATCATCTAAAAATGCATTATATTTTTTTTTCAGGATGCCATTTTTAAAAGTTTTACATCAATATCCCAGCAGAATTTCCTATCTTTTAAAAAACACACTGTCAATGATTTAAAAACAAGTAATTTTTTGAAGGGTTACTGCTACCACACCATTATTCATGTCAGAGCTCTGCAGTTTTAGAAGTGAAGGAAGAAAAAAGACTGACCAGCAAAATAAACAAAAAAGAGATTCTTCTTTCATCCACCAAGTTTCCTACTTTTCAACACTTATTTACATATTCTTTCCCTCTCTCCTTTTATTCACTATGCCCTTAAATAGTACAGTCACTGACATCCATATTGCTGCCTCACTTTCTATAATGAAATGTGCAATCATGCCCCAGGTTAACCATTGTGTGCTCAAGTCACCACATAACAGCTCTAAGAGTGGGGAATCTGAGATGATGTGTCAAGACTAAATCAGGTATTATCTTGCTAATGCTTCCATTTCTTTGAACAAAACTCTTCTGTGCTTGGCCAAGTAATTGTTTAGTTTTATATTTCCATGTCTATCTGATGGTTTATTTTAGAACATAATGCACTATAAAAACCTGTGAGAATTTGAGGATGGTGATTATTGCATTTTCTCTAGTTATTAGGGAAATCATAATTATACCCTAACACAAGGTATGCAGCATGGGCTCTGTTTTGTTTGTTTTGTTTTTTGTTGGTTTTTTTTTATATTTTCTTAGTAGCTGTCAATAATACTGCAGAGTAAAATGTGAAATCATGATTCCTTTTTACTTTGCACACCATGAATTGCAGTGCTTAACAACTCTACCACAGAATTTCATCTACACTGTATTTCACATCAATATATATCGTCAGGATCAAGTTTAATAATATAGGCAATGTCTCCTCCTGAGCACAGGAAGGAACAGATCTGCAAATAAGGCATTATTCTCCAGTCACTCTACACTCAGAAAATTCTCCTTCTAAACTTAAGTCTTGAATTCATATGAGTCACTCTTTCCTCTCATATCATCCCCTGCTATATTATGCATGATTTCTAAAATACTGTCCTTCTGCATAGCTGGTTTTTGCAGAGGGAATAAAACCACTTCCTTAATAGAACTACAATCTTACAACTTTCCTAATCGAGATAGGAACAATTTTCTACCCTACTTATGCACTATATAGATTTTTCAAATACGCACAGATCTAGATGACATTCCTCTATCAAAATTGTTATCACGTGGGTTTCAGCACTTTTTTACTTGAATTATAACAACCCTGAAAGTGCTTCCTGTGCTTTAGTTGAAAAAATGTCATGCATGTACTTTGGAGAATAAATCATACCAGCCAACCCTTCTGATGAACAGATAGAAAGTCAGTAGATTTAACAGCTGACATTGATACATTATTACATTAATATATTGATTAAGCTGTCCTTCTGATGGAAAAGTTGTAATATAATATAACACAAAACCACCAATTTTTTACATACCCAGGTATCTCAGGGAAACCTCAATTTTGCACTGGGTATTTTTTTGTAGGAAGTGGATGTTGAAAAAATCCAGTGATGGAAATGATCAATAAATGATATTAATTCATCCTAAACCTCATTTTCCTGTCATTCAATGAGTATAGATGCATTTCAACAAAGAGATAATGCACAGACAAAAAACAAACAAACAAACAAACAAACAAACAAACAAAACAAAAAAAACCCCTACTTTTTCAAGTATTATTTATATTCATAAAATCATCAAGAAATTAAATCTTATTATTTTACATCACATTTAAATGTGATAAACTGAAACGGTAAATTTCAACCACATTTAGGTTTAAGATTTTTTTTTCTGAAGATAATTCAGTGATGATTCAGGTCATCCAGAGGGATTGTGGAATATTCATTCTTGGACACTTTCCAAGACCTGACACAACAAAGCCCTAAGTGACCTGACTTCAATTCAGTACTGTTTGGAGCTCCTGGCTGAGCAAATGTTGTGTTAGAAACTTCTGTGGTCTCTTCTGAGTGATCCTAAGACTTGTCAGTGCAGAAAATTTTTCAGATCATGATTCATATCTTTATTTGGAAACCAGTCCATAGTTCAACACTGCATCAGGAGTGAGTTGCTGTGTTTAGATTCCGTGAAAGCTTTCCTCCACCTGGAAAGTCAGTATGATGTTAAGGATGGGTACTCTCTGGACCAGATAGTTATTTGCAATGACTTTCTAACTTATAAAACTGATACACATGTTTTTAAAGTCTTCAAAAAAAAACACCACACTTCAAAATAAAAAGCAAATAGAAATGCATTAGGTACTCATTAAGTGTGCTGGTCTTTGCAATGATTTAAAATAAGTTGGAAAGATTCCTGAGATCTGAAGGTCATATTTTTGCATAGATTTAGATGACTACAACATAGTTAGACACTGGGCTGTTTTCCAAAGCGCCCAGTTACTAAGCTTTAATGAGAATTTTTTGCTCACCCTATTTCACTTCATCTGAAAAATGCAGCTATGCACTTACCTTTAGTGAATGTATATGCATCCCAAATTAACCTTAAATTGACTAGTCTTTGAATAAAAGGTTTCAGTTTTTTCATTACTCAGTCTAAAATGCTTTGCAGAACATATATATTTTTAAAATCTCCTGCTGTAAAATGTAGCCTCTCTTCTTGCATTCACTGTTAAATATGAGTGATCAAAAGTACTACTTACTTTTGAAAGAAAATAGTAATTATGTTGGCCTTTTAAATTAGGTTTACCTGAAACACAAGTGACCAAATTCATTATTTACCTGCATTATATTTTCCTACAATAAGCAAAATGTTACCCTGTAACACAGCCATGGAATATATCCTGTTATCAGAGACACAAGGCTGAACGTGACAGGGGAGGTTCAGCTGCTCACACACAGATTAGGCATGTTTTGGTGCTCAGTTTGCTGAGGTATTTGGTAGGCATGGATCATAGGAGTATTTCAACTTCTGGGCAGGCAACTGGAGACCAGAAAAAGCACTGTGGAGTGTCTAATACAATGCTAAATATTTACATTACAGAATTGCTCCCTAGTAGCCCTTATGCAAGATTAACTCATTAAATAGTGGAATGTTAGTTGACAGATTTGTGAATTCACAACTCTTATTTAAATTATAGTAAAAAAAGACCTAACCTTTTATACCATCTATGTACATTCACTGCAAAACAAGTAATATACCTTAATAAAATATTTATGATTTTTGATGTATATATCATAATTCATGTATTAAATACAAATTAAAAAATGACACTCTAAAAAGAAATTATTCAGTGATTTTTCAACTGTTGCTAGATATTACATATACTATTCTCCTTCATAGGTATCTTTTGTTACTCGGGTGAGTTTTTAAGGGATTCATTAGACATGGTCTCTTAAAGATGACATTTATTTTAAAATTCCTGTAGTTACACAGAATTACATTGCAGTCCACAATTGCTCCAAGGAACTGTTATATTTAATTCTGTCAGTCATACCTGCAGATTTTGTTCTTTGCTCAACATTTTCTCCACAAAAACTTAACCACAAACACAACCACCATTTGTGCATCCAGGGGATACAACAAATTTCATCTTTCCAGAGGTGACAGGGGCAGCAAAATCCTCTTTCATTAATAATTCTTTCCATGGCTTTATGGGCTTGTAGTGCATGAACAGCAACTAATTGTCAGCCTCCCATATGAGTTTGATGTCACATAATTATGTGGGTCCAGCCCACAGAACAGAACATTACATGAAATGTTACCTCCTTTTATAAAGCACTCAGAGGCACTGAGTGAGGTTCATCTCCCCTGCAGGAAACACATCCAGCTCTGACCTTTCTAAAGAGGTGGAGAAAAACAGTCAGTGACTCTGCTGTCCTTTTTTCTTTCCCTACCTTCAGCTGTTGACACCTCTGGACTATGGTACAGATTACTCTTTCCATTCATTCAAACAATGACTGCTAAAAAAAATTCCAGCCAGTTGCATGCACACACTCTTCACATGCTCATTACTGAGGTGTGTATGTTTCTTTGATATTCATGTTTGCAGACAATGATGGATCCAGGGCAGAATGGATCATGTTAAGTCAACTATGTCTGCTACAATTATTATTTGTGCTTTTTCAACTGAGAGTTGTTTTCTCCAGTCAATTAATATTGATGCTCTTATTTATAACAAATCTACCACATCTTAATTTATTATTCCACATGCTACAAAACCTAGCAAAACAATTAATGACAATAATGGAAAATTTTGAAAGTCCATGAACCACCAACAATTAATAAAGTTGTTTAGGGAAAGTAGACTTCTTCTGTCTCCAGTGAAGAATACACCTGAATAAAATTGTAAGGCTTAATAAATACAATGTAACTATGCCCATCCCAATATGAAATTATATAACCCCAACAACCAAAGAAGATATTGCTTAAGCAAATGTTTAATTATTTATATTGAAGTTTAGAAATGTTTTAGTTATTTTTAAAAGAAATATAATTTATTTTAATTATGTGATTTACCTGATTTTGCTGGTGGTTTATAAGCCATAGTGGGGTTTTTTCCTACCAAATTAACATGCTCTTTTTTCTAAATGATGATTTTCTCATTAGATTCTACATTGCAGTAATATTGATTTTTCTTTACAGTGATGTCTTTTTGTAATGTATTTTAATTGATTTCACTTTCCTTTAAATAAATAAACTGCAATCATTTTACATTTAGTCTGTATGTAAATCTATATTATCATTTGATTAGATGTCAGAAACTTCATTTATGTTATCAATGAGGTCTGACCTTTAGTTCTTTGGGCTGGAGAAATTGCATTTCCCTGCAAAGTTCTATAAGTCCCTAAAATTTCTAAAAAGAAAGTGGCCTTAAAAATATAAACCCCTTAATGTTCACTGCTCAAAAGGATAAGGTGAATTTTTTTTCCAGTGATCAGCTTATCTGATAAAAGTAATAATAATTACTTGCTCAAATGTGACATATGCATTTGAATCTGAATATTTATTTTAAGCTTTAGAAAAAATCCTAAAATAAAATGAGGGAAAATGTGTTAATAAACAATTTTAACCACAAAATCATTACATTTACCTAAAGTGAAGTGAAATTTCTGTGTTTTTTAGAGAAGTAATCTTTTCACAACTCAATCTCTATAATACATTCGATATTATGTAGGTATTGGATAAAGTTAGGTATGACACTACACCTTTGAATACACAGGAAAATATTTAGGAACAAATCTGTCATTTTAGAAAGAAATTGTAAGTGCATCTATAATCTATTAAAATAAATAATTCATAAATCGACATTGTCCCTCCATTGTCATAATTTCTCATCCCTATAAGTTACAGAGACACCATATACTCTACCCCATTTTATGGGATAATAAGGAAAACATGCTTTCGGAAATTAATTTTTTAGCTCGCCCTGGACACAAAACCAGGTTATTCTGTAGAAAGCAAATTCATTAGTGTGCAGTTTCAGAGAAAATCATCAAACTTGGCTTTACCCTAACCCTCTGACAGATACTGGAAAAACTTTACAAAGGTGAATATATGTGTATCTTGCTACCATATTCTGAACAACAGCAAATCCTTTCTACAGAAACTTCAATGACTGGACAATTTTTTATCTTAATTTTGTTGCTTTACTCAATTGCTCAAATAAAGCAAATAGCGAGAAATTTACTTTTTGTCTTGGCAAAATATAACTTGGAATTTGTATTTTCAAGCTTTTGAATCAGGCAAAGAATTTAAAATTTTGGAACTGATTACAGATGAAATTAAAAGGAAACATTTTAAATCAAGTCAATGTTTTTGGAATATTCAGCATTTTTTTTAATATTTATTTGGACAAATTTGAGATTTTCTTATACAGTACATAAGGATTACTGGTGATGTGCGTGTTCCAGAATGAGCCCTTAGAGAAGTTGACTCCACATATACTTGCAAATGCCATGAACTGAAACAAATGTCCCAATTTTTACAAATTAACTGACAAAGAGGAATAGATTTCATTTTAGCAAGCAAATAGGACTGGAAGTACAGCTCTAAATATGTAATTTGAATTGCCATCATTGACTTTTGGAAGTACTCTTCCTTTGGAAGCTCCTCTTGCCAAAATATTATTAAAGGAAGTTGGAGCTTCTTTCCCCCTAATGTGCAGGTGTACTGGTGGCAATATGAAATGCAAGAAGGCAGAAAAAAGAAACAACATTTTAACAGAAGATGGATTCCTGAAGTTGCTTGGCTGGAAACAAAGCTACATCTGTGAATATGACTTCAAGTGCCTCTGCTGCAGAAAGCTGGATAGAACCTGTGAGTACTTATGTTGTACTCTAACTGCTTATGGAAAATACACATTGTTAAAGCTAATATAAAAGGAGTTCTGGCCTTTTCACATAAGATAACAAATTAAACATGCTCTACACATATGATCACTCTGCAGATTGGTGTTTTTCCAGCTGAGTGGTTGCTATAGCAGAGTACTAATTAATCAATTAACTTTAATTAACTTGGAGAGAAAAGACAACAGAATAATGAAAACACACTTCCTGCAAAATCAAACAGAAGATCATGAGGGCTTAGGAGAGGATTTTTAGGATCTTTGTGTGTGCCTGCCTAAAGTATATAGGGGACTGGAGGCTGAGGAGGGCTGTGAACCCAAACCAGGCAGATCTCCCCACAGAACACACCAGCCACAGAATATTAAGACTTGAGAGAGAGGTGAAAGTTGGAATGAAGCTCCTTGCAATGCACACATTTTCTGCCACAGTGCTGGAAAACCTGGGAGAGGAGATGGAGACAAATAAAAGAGGCAAGAGATATAAACCAGTGGCACAGAGTTAGATACAAGGGAGGGAAATGACAGCAGATGATCAAAAGAGTATCTGAAAACTCCTTTGACAGGAACTGTTCCTATATGCCATGGGCAATCAATTTTGTTATTCTGTGAAAATCAGGAGATTTATCCCATCAACGCATTTTGGTAAATCTTATGGAAAAAGGAACACCTAAGATTCTCTTCCTGATATCAGAATTTCTATGCATTCCTACTCATAAGCCTTGTATTTCATATAAGGTGCTGGTCATTTGCTTAGAGACACTGAAGAAAAAAAAAAACACAAACAAAAACCAAAAAACACCAATCCTCACTAAAATCCCTATTGAAGGAATTTCTTAGATAAAGCCAGGGGTTTTTTTTCATTCTGTAAGGTCTGGATCACACATCTAAGAAACATTGTTTCATGGTTTCATGTAAGCCCATTAAGATTTGATGGTTTTACTATTTTTCACTTTCACAGATAGTAAAAACACATGATCATATAATTAAAGATTACATTATAATTCAGCTATTACAGAAATAAAAGTTCTCATGAAATGCTTTACTTTTTAGCCTCTTTGCAGCTATATTATTTTTTTCACCCATCCTAAGCCAACAGCTTTTCTCTCTGTTCCTGTGCTACCTCTTCATAACTTGATCTAGAGCTGCTTCTGTGACAGAAAAATATCTTCTTGTTTCTTAGTTGGGACAAGAGAGTTCCAGCGGGCTGATCAACATCAACAACAATAGAAAAGAAAAATCCTGCAAATACACTAGAGAAGAAATGTGAAGTATTTAAGCACAGGATCAAACACACTCAAAATATGGAGAGCTGCTTTTTCATTCCAAAAAACATCAATTCTAAGACTACAGATAGCAACTTAAGTTCTACTCTTTAAAAGCATGGTATTGATACTATTTCCTTTCTTTTTGTCTCTAGATAACTTTGTGGAGAAATTGCTCACAGACATACACAGAGTACGTGTAAAAGTCACTATTGCAAACAGGTATTTTAATTTTTAGATTCCTGAGATAAGAACCTGAGATAAAAGGTCTATTCTTCCACAACTTCTCTTAGGTCACTTAACACAGGAGAACTGGTGTTTTTTCTTGTATTAAAAAATTATAGTGTTCTATGTAACAGCTGAGAGGTTTCTTCAAATACATTAAGAATAGGGATGAAGAAGTGTCAGTGTCCCTGATTTTAGTCACGAAGATGAAGGAGAATTTTGTAAACTGTGTTTATAAAAATCATTATCCTTCTAAAAGAACTCACTCTAGTTTGTGTTGTGACAAGAAAAAAGCAGTCTTCACCAAAATAGTTTTTGTACATTACTCATAAGAACGAAAGAAAGTGAGGGAAAATGCACAGAGCTGTAGGGCAGGACTCAAGCATAAGTCTACAGCTGGCAGCTGACAGATAGAGTGAAACTGAGAGAAGAAGTATTTTGACAAATCAGAAAATTTCCACCCTAAGATCTTGGATTTTAGGTCTTCGATAAAGATTACTCTGCTAGCCCTGTTGCCAAAATTGTTGTGAAATTTTGTGGCAGTTCATATACGTTAAAGACAAGCAAACAAAATTTTGTGCTGAAGAAATGTCAGGACCCATATTTGGCCCACTTTCCAAAAAAGATATCAGGTAACTATTTTAAAATATAGCATGTACTGGCAGTGATCTGATCCTTTCAAATATTTTGCTTTACAAAAGGTATATAATCCTGAACCATTTAGATTTCCAAAAATTAGTATAAAAATAATAGATATTCAAGCATAACAAGAATGAACAGATTTTACTTAAGCCTTTTTAAAGACATTGTATAATGATGTAACAATAATAGCAATCAAATTAAAATATTTTTATTGCACTCGATCTTAGTCAAAAAACTGCCATGAACTTGAGGTTATCCACTGATTCCTTCTGTACAATCTCTTTCTGAAATGAAAAGTTTATAGCAAGGCAAAATGAAATTTCTATTTAACTTCCCTAATATTTCTTCTGTAGTACTCTCTGGAGCACACCCCTACTTTCTTAAATTTGAACATGCATCTGACACACTGATGAGTAAGAGCAGTACATAATTTATGACCATTTTAGGACAAAGTTCTAAAATAAAGGCTTGTTCCTGACTGCATTTGGCTTACTCAAGCTTGATGTTAATACTCTTCCACTGCTTTACTGAAAGTTGCTTCTGGGTTTTTGTCTTCTAAACACACACACACACACGTATATGTATTTTTTTTTCAGAGTTTACTAAATCATGGAAAATATGAATCTACAAGACAAGACCCTTATATGTATAGTAGCCAGAAGCAAAATAGGCCACATATAGTGCTCTAATATATGTTTGTTCCAAATGCATCAAAAGCTCTTGAATTCTGTCTCTAGCAAGCCCATCAATCAGCATGGTTGCACCTCTGAGTAATAACATTTATAATTCATTCTACTGTCAGTTTAAACAAGACTGCCTTTTCCTTGTATTTCCTTGTATATTTTCCACATTTCTTCTGAAGTTTTTCTAGCCAGAAAACACAACTAGTTCATGCTATCCCTTAGCACAGGCTGTTAAATTATTACTACTTTTATGTGTTAAATTTACAACTTTCTGACAGCCAGGATTCCTAAAAAGAGATGGAGAAGCTGCCATCAACAGGAAGCTTGTGAGCCTTTGAACCTCTTCTTGTTCCCACTATCACTTCCAGAGGACACAGGGGAAGGAACTGTGCTTTCTCTAACCCCTTGTTCTCAGAGGTCTCCTGCCTAAACTGAGGTACCAATAGTTCCCAGGGAAGGAGAGAACAGGGAAGCTGTGTGGCCATGAAGGTATTTCCATGGAAATGCGGGAAAGAGCATAAGTAACTGAGCAATACTAACAGTGGGGAAAGATGTCAATCCATACATCAAGCCTTACAGAATAAATCTGTGGCTTGCCTTAATATTTCATATTCTGTTTTTTAGAAGTTTAAATTTAATAACTTCTTGCCCTATGAGTGGGAAAGACGTGATCGTGGCAACAGCATTTTACAAAGCATTTTACAGTAATTATTAAAATTAAAGACTTTTATAAGGTTTTAAATTCATAATGTGCTGCAAAAGTGAGTAAAGAGGAATGTTGTGAAGCCACTCTTACTATTTCTTCATATGGCATGAGATTTGGTTTTTTAGGGGGTGCTGCAGAGCATGTGATTACATGATGAAAATAATGGTTATGCTCCCTTATAACCAAGCAAACTACTAAACAGAGTCTTCAGATGCACCTGAGAAAATGTAATTTTGCATTGTGATATATGGAATGAGAGTAAGTGGGAAACAACAGTAGCTCAAAGTGCTCATCATCCAGGAAAAGGACAAAAACAGCTCCCAGTTCCTTGCTAACATTTTCTTGCTGACATGATGGTAAGAAGCAGGCACTGCTATTGTTTTGGAGGTAAAAAGTGACCTTATCATATATATACATATGGATGGGAATGATTTCAGACACTGGCTAACCCCTGTAGAGCTGAATGAAGGATCAGTTGTGCTGCAGAAGGGCAAGCTAGAAGGGGGTTAACAGAGAGCAGAGAAGGGAACTGAAGGGGGTATTAACTAGGCACTTCTGTTTCTAGGAGATTCTTGAACATTAGTATTTTCATGTTTTGGTATGATTTTGAACAGTTCAACTCAAGTTTTCTGAAAACATGGTTCTCCGTTTTAACTTGCCATCTCTTTCTAATCTCCTAATGTCACTGTCAAATAAGTAATGGAGGATAACTTCAGGGAGTGATATATATATATTGCAGTTATAGAAATACATCATATAGGCACAGTTGTAGATAAAAGCTTTACTTTTTTTCCCTTAAAAACATATTTTTCAAGTACTTGCAAGCACTTTTGAATCCTTTTATGACCTTGCCAAAGAAACACTTTAGAAGAGCCACTTTTCTGAGACCACCACTGCAGTCTTTCAAGGGAATCAACAGGTATTTCAGACTTGGCAGGTAAAGCAAAAATAGAACACACCAAAAGCAAATATAAGGGTAGCAAATTTATTTTACTCAAATGTGAGTTGACTATATGTGTCTTCTGCTTTCTCCTAGAAGGTTGTTTTTTTTTTTTGTTTTTGTTTTTTTTTCCCTAACAAATGTATTGTGAGCATTCAATGAGAAGTCAAAGGCTGCCTGATGAGACAAAACCTTATGGCTTTCTTTAGCTTACAAGGACAGAATATACCAGGAACACCATTCTCAGAACACACAAACCCTGGTTTAGCATGATTCATTGTGACAAACTCACTTAAACACAGCATTTTTCTTATATTAACATAAGAAAAATCTTAACATACAAAATTCAATCCGAATTTTTCTGACAAATGCAATTTTTCAAACTTTTTGTAAACTCTATCAAGTGTCATGGAAATTTACACTGACAAAAGTATTTCATTATCTTGTTTATTTTATAATGTTCTGATGACAGAGATTGCTCATAAAAATTTGACTTATTATTTTCTCTTCTTAGCTTTTCTTTTGTCCCTCAGATTCATAGTGCCGTAAACAAAAGGCCATGAAAGTTTTCTGTCCCAAAAGAGTATGAGATCAGCTATTTCAAACTGCAAACTGCAGACTGAAAAAAAATATTCTAGAAATTTATAATTGTATGATATTTGAGTTCAAAAACATTTCACATAAATAATTATTCTTTTACTTCTCTTTTTTCAAGCATGCAGTAACTATGCTGCCAAGTTAAATATGACATGGCGTAAAATTAGCCTTTCATTCTGAAAAAGAAATCTCTAATTTTCATAACTTTAGGACTTAAAAATTGTGATTTGAATTAAGTTAAATAAGAAATGGCTGTTTGAATGAGTAGTAGCTCTTTTCCAAAGAAAAATTTACTTAAAAAATTTCTACTCGTGTCATCCCATGATCTCTTCCTTGCCTTGTTAATTTGTAACACTGTTTTCCCCACTATATTAAACTTCTATGAAATGGTAAGCTTTCAGATTATAGGGGAGGACAAATGGCAGAACTATATTCAGAATGTTGAAGGAAGAATGCATGGTTCAAAGAGGAAGCATGCAACTTTCCATCATGAATTCCTAGACTTTACTCCACCTTTGATATTAAAAAAAATTCTACTTCCAGGCTACGTATCTATGTTCCATTTAAATATCATGTTTAATTTCACATAAATGGCAACAACAACAACAACAAAATCAATAGAAAAGTATAAGCTGCTAATTTCAACAGTTCTGGTTGTTTTCTCTCATCTTTCTTCTTTTTTCTGGCAGATGCACTTTACATATGACATCATCATATGAGGTTCTTTCTGAGAAGTATTTCAAATGTACTATAGGCACTTAGGAAGGAAGAATGCATTTTCCACTGAAAATTCATTGGATTTCATTTGAAAGGGCCAAAAGATATTTGTGGTCTTACTATTCATGAGAATTTTTTCTAGTTTATTTTCAGCCCATGAACTCCCACTGATACAATCCAGTTTTTTAGAATTCTTACTTGGAGCTTAATATCTTCACTGTCTTCAAAAATCACCTTTGTGCAGCTGAGGTATTTTTCAAATTGAAGCAAGACCCAAGAGACCACTTTAGAACTCAAAAATACCTAGTTTCTTCTCAGTTTTTTTTTTTTTTTTTTTTTGTTTTGGG
>WEIU01011760.1:175961-212357 GCA_013389925.1 Aegithalos caudatus
TTTTTTTTTTTTGGTTTGTTTTTTTTTTTTTTGGTACTGGTTTGCACTAATTTTTACTCTCATCTTGTTCCTTAGACAGCATACTCTTTGAGAAGATTTTGGCATAAAATACAGCTCAGGAAGAAATAATGTATATTAAAAACAGTGGGGATTTCACATATATGAAAGGCCTGCACTCATTTCTATTTAGGTGTATTTACTTTTAGACTTCACTCCAAGATGTAGTTTTATGAAATGCAGAATAAAATCACAGCATATGAACTTACCAGCCACCTTCAACTGCATGTATCCCCACTATGTTTCATATAAGGCTATTTCCTATAGAGACTAACTGGGTTTTTTTCTTTTATATTTTCCTTAATATGGCCTCATTTCAACTCACCACAGGAAAAATTAAGAATGTTATGTTAGTACCTCAAAATCACCAGATCAGAGTCTGTCACAGCAGAACAGTGAATTCCTAAATCTAGGGTACCTGACAGGAAAATAGAAATCATCCTGAAAAGCAAATTAATGTCATGCTGCTTGTGTTTCATGTTGAATACAGAATGGAAATAATGATCAACTCATTCAGTAAATAGCACAGATGGCATTGAAGGGAATTTTAGCATGTGAGGGTTATAATATAATCTTTTCCATTTCACATTTTGCGTTCTGCTCTGTGAATCAAAAAGGATTTTGTTGGTTTTCTCTTTAATCTTTTCTTTTGCTATAATACATCTTTCTATGTATTATTTTTTTCTCTGTTCTGATGGGCAACAGTGATTGATTTTGTGATTATTAATGGTCATAAGAGATGCAGGATGGTCACAAAGTAAGTCTCAGGATTGTGTGTAGGCCTGGACCTAATGCTGAAGTTTAATATTTTTGTCTTTCTGAAACTTTTTCAGAACTACTTATAAGGAAAGACTATTGCAGTCATCTACCCTTTTTAAAAATATTGAGAAATAAGAAGGTTTTTAAAATGTTATCAGGACACTTAAAAAACAGAAAAGAAAAAAAAAAAGAAAGATTGAATTGCACAATAAAGAATAAAAGTAAAAAATAAACCCCACTAGTAACAGAAATATGCTGGGCTCCATTTAATTATTAATCAAGATTCAATGAAATATTCTGACTTGTTCAACATATTTTAAAATGCATACAGTTAAAACAAAACTTTTATGTCTCTGATATCCTCAAAAAAAATTGAAAACGTTTTTAAATGTAATCCTGAATTGTATATGTTGTCACTGGGTTTTTCTAGTGTAGCAATACAAGGTTTTTAGATAGAAGCCTCTTGGAAAGACATTTTTATTTCAAAAGCTTGTGCTTCTAGAGGTCATGGTAGAGTGAAGCAGTCTCAGCATCCTCATTGTCTTTTCTTCCCAATGGGGAAAAAAAGACTAAAACTGTACATTTTCATATAATGGTCACAGATAGCTTTCAGCCACGCACTGCTGAAAGTTTTTTGGGAGCATGGCACCACTAAAAAGGTTCAGCAAACCTAACAGAGTATGGCTTCAGGCACTTGGTGCTCTCAGCAGACACCGAAATGGAGTAAAACAGATTCTCTAAGCTCAGATTTAACCTTCTTTTCTCTTTCAATCACTTTGATTCATATGAGCTCTTGATCACTCCTGCCCTGAGCCTTGCAGAGTGCACATGGTGCCACAGCCTCCAAAGAACAGGGCAGGCACAGTGGCTCAGTGCCAGCAACAACACCTGGCAAACAAATCTGTCACCTGGTCACCTTCTGACACTGCTTGAGCATCCCTCTCCTGCTCAGCATGCCAGCATGCTCTGTACCTTTCTGAATCATTGACTGAATTATCCTAGTACCTATCCTTAATAGCCAAGATTTATCAGTTTTAAAATATAGAAATTACATTATTATTAACACAAATTATTTGATTTCCTCTAATTTCATCAAATTAAACAGAAACCCCGATTCATTAATAAATAAATTAGGCAAAAAGAAAAATTTTCAGTAGAAATACACACCTTAACAGTCTCAGTTCTTTACACTGAGGAAAAAAAAACCCTGCAATTCCACTGTTGTTTTATTTTCAGTAGTCCTTGATAGAACTGAAAGATATATGATCGGATTTTAAGTGAGATTAAGAGTTTTCATTGGTAATATAAGACATGTATCAATATATATACACACACATACATATTTACCTCAGTTCAACAAAACTGTAAGCCTGGACCTAAATTTATCTCTGCTTGGTAAAGTACATAAAAGTGTACTTATCTCTTTAAGGCATGTAAAAGAGCTATTTCCTCTGATTTTGGCTGTGCTAGTTTTGGCTGGGATAGAGTTAATACTCTTCATAGTGGCTAGAATGGGGCTACAGTTTGGATTTGTGCTGAAAACAGTGTTGATAACACAGGGATGTCCAAGCTATTTCTGAGAAGCACTTTGCACTCTGTCAAAACCTTTTCTGTCTCTCACCCTACCCTGTCAGCAAGGGGAATTGGAGGTGCACAAGAATGTGGGAGGGCACACACATGGAACATCTGAACCCAACTGACCCACGGGATTTTCCAAACCATTTGGCACCATGGTCAGCATACAGAGCTGGGGGAAGAAAAAGGAATGGGGGACATTCAGAGAGATGGTGTTTCTCTTCTCAGGTGACGGAGCCAAGATCCCTGGGAATGGCTGAACACCTGCCTGGCCATCACAAGTGGTGAAAGAATTCCTCATTTTTCTTTCCTTGCCTGCATGGCATTTGCTTTGCCTATTAAATTGTCCTTATCTCAAACCACATTTCCTCGCTTTTACTCTTGCAATTCTCTCCCCCAGCACACTAAGTGGCTTACTGGGGCTTAGCTCTGACTGAGTTTAAACCACAGCACTGGCTCATTTGCTGCTCACAGAAACAGCAGTTTAGTGGCTTCTAAATCTCACAGTTCCCACTCATTTACTACCAGTTTAAACATACATAAAATAGGAGTGATCAGTAGGGATTAGATGGGAGTGCATATGTTTCTTGGGAGAACATTAACCTGGCTTAGTCTAGTCATTATTTCACTTAAAAATTACAAAAATCCCTGACAAATAGCAACAGTGTCCTTAATGAACTTCCTACACCAGGAAAATAGGGGTGAGAGGTTGGTATTGTGTGCTTAATTTCTTTTCCAGGTGCCCTATACCACTGAGACTGGGACATTATGAAGTTTAACACCTGAAAAGAATTCCATTCTTATGTTTTGGACGATAGAGGTAATCCCTCTTCCACTTCTTGAGACCTGGAGTGCCAAAACTGCTCATCATCAGATTGCTGTGTTTATGCCTATTTCCCCTATTTTAACCTGGTCACACAGCCATGTTGACATACCTGGTTGTGCATCCCACATTCCCTCTGAATACTTCCTTCTTTGCCCTTTCTTGCTCTGCAAGTTTGCCCATCATCTTAGGAAATGTTGCACCTGACCTTTTCAAAAGGGCAAGGCTATATCTTTGTTTATATTACAGATAATCACAGACTTCAGACTAAATGTCCACCTCTGTTTCAACACTGCTAGGCATAAATATCTTACGAGTTTTATCAACACTGTTCTTCCAGCTGGCAACCAAACAGTGTTACAGTGTTGAGGTGAAGTCAATCTTTGTTTCTCCGACCACAGAACATGCTTTGCACAAATGACATTCTTCCACAACACATGAATCTCCTCAAGTTTGTCAAATAAAATTTATCCTGCTGTTCTTCCTGTCATTTCTGGTATTTTTGTGAGGTCAAGTGTTAGCATTGCATGTGGAAAGACTTCTGTATTTGCAGTCTGAAGGTGTTTGAATTTTACAGGGTATGCGCATATCAAAATACAAATTTTATTGAAGAGCATCACCTTCAGTCAAACAACCCCTAAAATGTTCACAGATCAGGTGAGATTTCTTTTTTGTCCTTCAGGTGTTGAAGGTGACAGTGCATAATTTTAAAACTGTTTTTATTCAACTGGAGTTGAAATATGTGTGTGCGTGCATGTGTGTGTACCTGAGCGTGTATGCAAGCAGGTGAATAGATTGCATGTCAGTTGAGAAAAACAAAAACAAAAACAAAAACAAAACCAATATTTATCCTCACAGAAGATTACAGCTAATTGAAGAGGAAGTCAGTTCAGAAACCCATGACCTGTAAGGTTAGGCCAAATATACAACATTAAAATTGAGCAAAATGAACATCTGATGTTGATATTTAAGATTTAAATAGGTCACTATCTTCTATACTTCTTTGATTTTTCTCACTTGATAAATAATATTAAATGCAAAAAGGCAATAGTACCCCAAGGCTATTTCAAATTATATTCAGTGAAATTAACCCTCATATTTTGGCTTGCTTATTGTATATTTCTTAAATATGCTACTTCACTAAAGGAAGAAGACCTTGTGTTCATATACAATAATATAACCTTTAAGCCTCAAGAAACATTCTCACCAACTGAAAAATCTCACATCTTAAAAAAAAAGTCAGCTAAATGTGACACCAAATAAGTTGTTCTATTTGCTAAAAAAAAAAAAAAAAAGCAAAAACAAAGGTTGAAAAAATGGATTAATCTTCATTCGCATGAATAAATGAAGTTACAGTCCAATTACCATGCTAATCTAATTACTACTGGACAGATTTCTGAGTACATCTGCAGACTTTTTTGTCAGAACTGAAAGAGAAAAACAGGGAAAAATGTGATGATATTTGTATTGTCTAAATCCCTTCAGCAGCTGCAGTCTAATTTGTTTTGTAGGATAGAGCAAAAACAAAACTGCTCCAAATGGTTTTGCCTAATGATGGTCTCACAGGGGCCATTACATTGTCCTCACCTTTCAAAGCACATAGGATATTAGCTGCAATGCCTTCATTTTAGCCTAGTAGTCTGTGACCTCTAAGGAATCCCTAGTTTTCCTGTTTAGGAAAATTTCTGTCTCCATATGCCATCAAAATTTGATATAATTTTGGCCTATTTGACATAATCTCTCTGATAAACCTTCATTTCATTTCTCTTTGTGAAAATGGAAATAGGGCAAAGGAGAAAACTAATTCTTCTGTGTCATATTGAACAATATAATTTTAAGTGCTTAACCTTTCCTAATATGCTTAAAGCATCAAAAAATAAATAGCTGCTGTCCCTGTTCTAACTGTTCTTTAATGAGATAGAACACTGTACACAAACCCACATTTTATATGAGATTACATCACATTAAATGACTTTCAAGAATACTGCAGGTATTTTAAAAATATTTATTTTTTCTTAAAGTGAAGTATTTGCCAAAAAGTTCAACACAGAGAACATTTAGAGTGCCTACTTAAGCCCAGATTGCATTAAACTTTTTGGATAAAATCCATTTGCAGTCTCCAGAACTGACTTCTAATGTGATAACTCCAAATCTTGGATGTCACATTTCTTTGTGTGCCTTTGCTTTGGCACACCATACTTTGCATTCTTGCCTTTTGAAAACCTAGCCCCCCATCACAGCTGAATTAGACCCCCAGCTCAGAACAAAGAGGGGGCAGGCATGGGTTTCAGCCTCTTGTAGTGCAGAGGGCAGAGCACAGGGGTCCCACAGTGTGAGTTACTGCAATGCTCTAAAATGCTTTCAGATAATAGCAGGGGCAAAAGAGTCTACAAAAAAGCAGCACTAAATTCCCATTGAGGTTTAGAATGGAGATCTAATCACTATTCAATTTTTAAAGTAAATAACTTAGGTGCCTAAACAGAGACAACCCAACAACACAGGATATTTCCCCATTCACAAGTTCTATACTGAAGACCCTCAAAGAGCAAAAGGCACTAAGATGTACCTCGGTACCCTGTATTCAATATTTCCTATTGACTGAAAATTTAGCATGCAAGCTCTTATGGCTTTCTCCCTGAAATAACACTCCCCAGATCTCGTACAAGAAGGATTCTGATCAGCCTAACCAGCTCCTAGATACAGATCCCAGTCTCCCAGTGCTTTGGAAACAGAGTGACCAAAATATCCTAAAACTCATTTTCTGAAGGCAGAAAGGGTTTATTGAACTTGTACAGCAAATACACATCTGTTGTCCCAAAATTCTGAACTCTTCCACAAGCTGTGGACCACTTTGGCCTACATGTCTCCATGTCCTTTGCACAGATATCAGGGAAAAGAGGGAAGATGGCATGTTACCCAGTCTTGCCTGCACGGGGACAGGATGCAATCCAGACATGATTTCAAGAGATAGATGTTTTTCCAATATACAGAGCTGAAACATAATCTTAGAGAGTTGGATTTTCAAGGAACGTTATAGAAATATGGCATTATTAGGCTATTATGACTAAAATTTCAGTATTCTAAACTAACAGATAAAACTTCAGAATTTCATTTTAGCTTATCACTTCTCTTACAAAGTTTATATAATATAATTCTAAAGCAAATGTACTGCAAAGGCTGAAGGCTAGAAATTTATTTGTATGCTATCAGAGTCTGTTAAAAATGAAAGTAATAATAAATTTCTCATTTTTTCCTAACTGACATTTTAGCCCTGAAATGTGAAATTACAGTTCTCTTAAGAAGTCTAAGTATGATCTAATACCCAGTGAGAAACTTGGCAAATACAGAAAGAAAAACTGGGACCAGTCATAAAATCAATATAAAAACAGATTTTACCATTACAGTTCCTACAAATCCTTCCAGGCAATGATAAACTCAATAATTAGATACCTGACCTTTCCCATTGTTCACACTACTGAGTGTTAAACTTTCCACATTACATATTACTTTTTTTTTTTTTTTATTATTAAGTGATCTAGATGTTCAGCATATTAACATTCTGCCTAAAAATCCATGTTCCTTCTTTCATACACTCTATTTTCAGTAGTTTATCAATTTACATATGACAATATTCCATTTTTACATTAAATGGCCCGTATTTTTGGCTCAAATATTCAATCACTTAGAATAAATTTCTTATGTGCATTGTTTCATTGCTGCAAGGTGTTGATTCAGAGAAGAATAATGAATTGAAGATTAGCAGAAAATATTATAAAAATAGAAATCATTCATTCCACTTTAAACCCCACACATTATGACTAGTTTAACTGTGCAGCATATAAAGTTTGCTTCCCCAGTAATTTCTTTTCAGCTGAAAGTTTTCTGAACAAATAGGTAATTATTATCATGAATAATAATTAAAATTATTCAGAAAGTAGAAACTGCAATAACAAATTTTGTGGATGTCACCACATTAGTATGAAGGATCATTTATAGCTAGGAAATGCAAGCATCCTTTCAAGTAGGCTGGAAACATGAATTAAAATTTACACAATGATGGAAATTTTTCAGCAATAGAGTATGGAAGGGGAATATATATTGCAAATTAAATGGGAAATAAAAAATAAACAAGCTGTGAAGAGTCTTGCAATCCATTTTGTCCTTAAACCTCATGTCCTTATCCCCTTTGGTTTTCCCTAGCTTGTGTCGCTGCAGCACTGAGGACAGGCTATGCCTTGTGAACGGAATACTGTGTGTGTGATGTTAAAATTTCTTTGGTTTGTTTTATTGTCTGCAATGTTACCTTGTTTAAGGTTTTCTGTATGGACAATTATTCATGTTGCTTCTGTAGACTGACATATCTATTAAAGGGAGCAAGAGGCTTAATGAGATTGACCCACACACAAAAGTGAATAAAGTTTTCCTACATACAGTTTGACCTTAAAAGTTCATTATTTTTACAAACCTAATATCTCTGGAAACATGGAGCTCTTTTATCTTGGCCGCATCTATGATTTTGAATTTTTAATCAGCATACTTCCTGAAATGGAAAATGTAAGTGAACAAAGTTGTATTTTGTTAATTTGATTATATTTCTTTGAGTTTCTGTATGAGTTCACCCACACATACAGATATCCACCTTCGCTGCTTCATTTTCATGGACACCCATTAAGATCAATCAGAATTAACTTTAAAAATGGATTAGTTAAACTATATTAAACTCCTGCCTGGACACTCTCATTCAGAATTAAAGAGGGCTTGCATTTGGTTTAATTTAATTTATTCAGGATGTGAATCCACTAATCTACTTTAATTAATGATGCTCTGAATTCACGACTTTAGTCAATTTGTGTTAACTTTCACAATTGCATTAATGCAGACAAGTCCCAATGTAATTCCAAACATAAAGCAGTATTACTCTAACCAACTTACATGTTGTGACTCTACGTCCAAAGTCAAGATAAATTTTGTGAGTTCCTGGATAAATTTCATGGGTTTATGCAGCCAGAAAGGCCAAGATGCCATTTAAATTCACAGAAGATACAGCTTTTCTTCTGAGCCCACCAAAGAAACCCCAAACCTGTTCAAACAACTGGATGGAGGTAAACGAAAGACAGGTGATGAACACTATAAGCATGTGGGTCACTAACTATTCCACAACACTTTTCACAGGATTAAAAGTGTTATTCCCAAGACACCCTGAGCAATTACTTTGCATCTTTCTAGCACCACTTGTAATTTAAGTTGGCTGCAGCATTCCCTGCTTGGCAATGTAAGAAAGGGAATTGTGCTCTGTGCTCCTGAGCAGCTGCCACTTTGCACTTCAGTGGTGGATCAACATGTAAAACCTGCAATGGTTAGCAACCTCACAATCCTCAGAAAGAAAAAAGAATATAATGGTTTATGTGCAGTACGCTTTCCTTGCATTTGCTGTTTTCCCTCAACTGAAGGGCACCACATATTGGCATTAAAAGAAGCCTTAAGGAAGTCTCATTAAGGAAGTCACAATTAGAATCATACTAATTAATTAGAAATTTAATTAACATTTTAGTTAAAATTTTAATTCCGTAAGTATCAATGCTTAAATTTTTTTAAATACTTAAAGAAACTTTAAATGTTTAATAATTTATTTTAAATTCCACTAACCTAAAAATAACCAAGTTCTTTAGATATTGCAAATGAACATTTTTCTTTCATGCCTGCATTTTTCTGTCACTGTAACAACAGATTTTTATGTTTTCTTAGGATAAAGCCTTAGGTATCACTACACCTCTTAGAAATAAGTAGCAGGTGGAATTGTTTCTAAGTCAAAAGATATTTTTATACTTGTAGCTAGTCATTTCCATTGATAACAGAAACACAATGTCGTATAGCAAAGTATAATGGCTAAATGACTGGATAATGGTTAAAAATTACCTGTATCTACTGAAAGTGTTACTAAGAAATGTAAATTACTATACACATGCTAAGAGCCTCAGAATGATACCCTTCCCTTCCTCACCCCCATACAGAGTTTTGGGTATTTTTCTTAAAAATCCCATTCAAAACAGTAGGAAATCTGCTTTCTCATTTGAAATATAGTACAACTATTGCAGTGTACTGTCCTGTAGTCTAGAGTAAAATTTGTAAATTTTTAAGTTTTTAAGTTGAGAGAACTTAATACTAAACAAATATCATGTATATTTTTGTTTAAATCAACAAACAAGGAAAAAGCATACTTTAAAATTATTTTTGATAAAAGGTATGTTGTGAGTTCACACTTGCAAAAAACTCCTGTGTGTTGCCTATAAAATAACCTGTCTGGTAATTTTTCTCCTTTCTTTTTTCTTTCCTCTTTCTTCCTCCTAAGTATTTACTTAGCAGCTAGAGTAGTTTTTCTGATTTTCATCCAAAAAGTAGTCAGGTAGTTTTTGAATTGCAGCTAAAAGTATGAATAATGTTAAGTATAGCTTTTTTTTTTTTTTTTTTTCTCATTTTTGTTCATAATAAGTGATGACATGGACATCACAGTATGGTGGCAGTTAGAAAATTGGTTGGGTAGCAGGGAAATGGAAACCCTAAAAGCATAATAAATGCACTATATTCCCTTGAAACTGCTACAAGGAATGTCTTTCCCCTTTACATGCAGTGATGCTGAATCCATTACACATGCAGTGATAGTGGATGTAATGCTCCTACTTGTACAGCGCATTCTGGTCTAGAGTTCTGAATACAATGTAGAAAAATGTGTAAGTAATCTGTATTCTCTTTTTAAATACAGAGCAACTGCTGCATGGAGACATTAAACATTTCACCCACAGTCACTGAATGGCTTATTCTCCATCACAGCAGGGCTCAGTGGTGGTGGCCTAAACAGGGAACATTAATTCATACACCAAGAATGTTCGTTTTCCTGTCTAAGTTGTTACCATCTATCTTGTCACAAAGAGTTCCTACCAGGAAAATTCTTCTGATTTGAATATTTAGGATGTAAACATTATTCAGTTGAAAACCTGTAGTGTGGAAACTGCTCTATTAGCAGAAGCTCAGAAAGATTATTAATCATAGCACTTGAGAAGGTCACATGTGCTATGGACCTGACAAATCCTGTGCAGAACAACTAAATAGGTCCCTTATGAGAGATCAGAAGGAATCCATGAACATAGTGTAGGAAGAACTGAGGATTTTTAATTGGACCACTTGAAGAAGTATGAATCCTTCAAGTACAAAACTATTGTTTCATATGTAGAGTCTTAATGCAGGTATCACTGAAAAAGCCAAGAGGCGTGACAAAGTTTAAGAGATGATACTTTGAGTCTAAATTTCTGAGATGGATGATACTGAACTTGTATTTTCAAAAAATAACTGGGGAACTTTTTCATATTCTTGTCACCCTACTTCTTATTTACCTCTTCCTGTAGTATTTGAAAGATTTACAAGGAGGTTCTGCTAAACACTTCTGGCTTTGTCAGTCAGAAGTTTCAAAGCTCTGAGGTATCTCCAGGCATTGTGTGGTGATTGATTAGGTTTTGTTTTGGAGAAAGACCAGGAACAGCTGGAATAGTTAACAAAGTGAAAAATCCTTAAAGTGCAAGTCAAAGAGGGAAATATGTTTCTGTAACCATCATATTTTTGTAGTGACTCTTTGAATAGGATGTTGAGTTTTTATTACAAACTTGGTATATCTATATACAATAAGGACAATCAACCCATTCAAAGTATCAAAAAAAAAACCCATAGATGACTCTGGTGATATAAGTTAGAGCCACTCAAGGTGGTTTTAAAATTATTAAACTTACCAAGAGGCAGCTGAAGTGAGCTTGTTGAACTATTATTTGGGATATCTCAACATTATTGTTGAAGTGTCAATTCTAACAATGTTCCATTAATGATTCTTAAAAGCCTGTGACTGAAGCTCTCCAACATTGACTACAAGGGTTTTTCAGGAGAAATACAATTTCATGCAGCTCTGTTAAGAACACTTTTTATTAGAGCAGAAGGCAGGAGGAACTGGTTCCTTGGTAATAGTAATTTGGAAGGAAAAGTCCCTGGTCCTTTATACATATGTAGAGGTTTATATGTATATCTGCGGGTGCATCCATTCATATATATATATAAACATATATACCCTGATGAAATGTGTATGATTCTCATTTTTAAAGACAAGAAGGGAAAAAGGAAAAAGCAAGAAACAATATTAGTTCACACATGATTTAAAGTAGTTTTCTGAAAAGTAAAATGTTTAGGATGTTCATCTACAGCAATGCTGTAGACTATGACAGGAAAGCCAGTAGGTTTAAAAAGAAAGAAAACTAAAAGCCAAACTGAAATATTCGGGTGATGGGTTTTATCAGCCACAACAACCCCNGTTAAAAATGAAGTCTTCCTTAATATCTTCCCTAAATTTTAATATTTAATAATTTAATAACAGAAATTATCTCTAAAGTTAGCATCGTCAGATTAAATAATTTTGTTTCTCATTTTACAAAATGTCTTTGCCTAGTCAGCATCCGTATTCAAATTTGTATTTGCTTATTTCTTGGAGACAGTCACTCATTAGGAGTCGATACAGAAGGCTAGACATAATGATGCTGCTTAATCTCACAGGTTTTATTGCAAACTCTTAAATGTTTACCAGCTTGCTGTAGTTGTATCTGAAGATAACAGACTTTACAGTTTCATTATTTAAATCCAGAGCTGATTTTCACCCATAATTTTGAGATCAAGTCTGCAAAGGAGTTCCAAGTACCTCTGCTAAAACTCACCTGCAATTAATTTTTTTTCCAGAGCCATGAGTAAACGATATTAAAACAAATACTGAAGAGCCTCTAAAAAACAAACAAAAAAGCAGGCTACCATCCCTCTTAATGCCACATGACTCACTGAGGAGGCTCAGAAATTTGAGATTCAACTAGATAATCAGATCCATTCTTCTAGCTTGTCCAAACCTTGTTCAGTGCCCAGTTCTTCAACTGAAATGGCTTTCAGGTGAAACTGGAAGACAAAGACTTGGAGAATTGTCTAGTAATATAGCAATTTTTTTCTGCCATGTCCCATGGGTTTTGTCTTGACATAAGATACATAGTTAGAAGACAATTAGCAACATAAGTGGAAAGCAGTAGTAGAGATTCTACCATGCCAATAAAAAATAAGTCTTTGGAATGATTTAACTGCAGCCTTCCAGTACTTGAAGGGAACTTACAGGAAAAATGGGGCAAGACAATTTACCAGGGCACACAGTGACAGGACAAGGCAGAATGGCTTCAAACTGAAAGAGATTGGGTTTAGAATAGATATGTGACAGTATGGAACAGAGAAGGTGTGGATGCCTCACCCCAGAAGTGTGGAAGGCCAGGCTGGATGGGGCTCTGAGCAACCTGGTCTAGTGGAAGAACAAGATGATCTTCAATTCTGATTTCCAACCCAAACCATTCTATGACTCTATGTCTCTTGGGAAGTTCTTGCAGTGATTGATTGTTCCTGCTGTAAAAATTTCTTTCTTATGTTGAAATAGTCTGTCCCACTGCAACTTGTACCTGCTGTCCTTACCTTGTTCATGTGGCTACTTGTGAAGGGACTGTGTTCTTTCCTAACTTGAGAGACCAGAATATAAAGAGTTCTGTGAGGCCCTCTCAATGACTAAAACCAAGACAGAATTTTCCAGACGTATATAATGTTGCAGTTTAGTCATCCATAAGAGACTGATTCAATGAGAGATGTTTCCTGAATTGCACATCTAACTGAGGTGCTTTTGGATTGTATCATTATTAGCTCTGAACTGCCCCAGTTCTCTTCAATATCACCAAAGCTCTACTTGGCATATTTGTCATTCTTCCTGTAATGTCATTAATCAACATATTAATGAGGATGAATATGAAAAATTCTCCTTGAAAAATTTCATTACTAATCCCTATTTAGAGAACTCTTAACATAAACATTTTGCATTCTCTTGGTTAGCCAGTTCTTTACCTTTCTTATAGCTCTTCACTTTATTTCTAAGAGGTACACCTTAAGTTACTCTACTGTAGCAATTGAGTAAATTATTGATTTAAATCTAGGTAAGTCAGAAAACACACATATTTGTTTATAGATTTGAAGTTGTGAGTTTTATTTGCTATAGAAGCATATTTAAATAATTGTAATTTACCTTTGATATAATCTTGCATATTTTATCACTATTTGTTTTCCTGATCTAATTTGCTGTCCTTGAGAATATATTAAATGATATTTGAAATTTGGGCACCAAAATTAATGCCAGTTAATTTTTCCCACAGTTACAGAGAGTGAGGTGAAGGGTTGCAGAAGGGTTTGAAGAAGCATAAAAATATCTTTGCATATTATTGCCTCAATACCTTATACTCAAATACTGGACAAAGTAAATTGAATGTTAAGTAATAATGTATAATTACACATCCAGAGAGATGATAATGAAGAGTAAAGTACAACAAACTGTAATCCAATCACAAAGGCAAAGCATGCAAATGAAACAATCAGGTTAAAGATGCTGAATTGGCAGTGTTTAATAAAGATTTATGGAGAAAGAATATAATTTAGCCTAGAAGAAAAAAAAAATCTATTAGCAAATATAATCTCCCTGATGCAATTCCTTTTTGGTACATGTTAATTCTTTTATTAACAAATCTCCAATGATTTTGCATTGAATATTCAAGGGAACTGAGTCAATATTAGGGAATCATATAATTCCCTGCCAGAAAGGAAAGGATTCATTACAGCTACTGAGGATTCATTTGAATATGTGAAATAAAATATTACCAAGTATTAAGTGATACAGGATCCACGTGCTTGAGACCTATGCAGTGTTCATGGTGACCACCACCCCTGAATTTAGCACATATGATGTCTAATGTGGAAGCAGGCTGCCTCATGGTTCCAATCTTAATTTAGATTTTTGTTGGTTTCATTCAAATTTTATGTTACAAAGTACAATATTTTGTACAAAGATTTGCGTATACAATAAAACAAGAAATCAAAATATTTTATATTTGATCCTAATAAAGAACCACCTTAGTCAGCAGTTGTGTGGGGGGCAGTACCATGCTCTGTTTCTGGTCTGAAAAGCTTCAAAAGAGCCTTACTGACAACAAAATTACATCCTACTTCTTAAAATGAGCACAACTAAAGCACTTTGTTGAATACATATGATTGACTTTGTGCACAGATAAGATGAAGATAAGTTTACCTTTAAATTAACTTTGCTTTTTTATTTAATGAAATAAAAATATAGGAGTTCAACATACATCCATTGACTACTGACATTCTAGAAAATCTAGCAGAAAATCTTTCCTCATCAGTGTGATTCTATGACTAGATTTTGACTCATCACAATAAAAACATACCTAAGTAACAGCAGACAGAGTAAAATACAAGTAAATTTGATTTTTAATTAGCAAAAATTACCAGAAAACATTTAGATTTTTTGATGATGACTGGAGTATGTGTATTCATACACACTGGAGTATGTTTCTCACCATTTATGATTCCTACACAAAATAGCCATTAATTACATTCTGAAAACATTTACCATACAGCTACTTTGATTCTCTGCTAACAAGATGCACTGTCTACTCTTTTGAAAATGCTTTGTAATCTGAGTTAGGGAAGGGGCCTGCTCCGTGAAGTGCTGGCATTTGAGGTCTGAGCCAATAACCACGACTGACTTCCTAATGTCATTTGTGTCACAGTTACAGAGGGAAGATAATTTTAGCTAGAATCCCAGCATTTGGATCCAGAACACAAACTGGTTTGTAGCCAGCACAAATCTGCAAGCATTTAATCTTCCTGAGGGACCAGAAATTTTATTAGCTGTTCACATATCATAACACTGCCAGATTTCAATTACTGCTGAAGGGCTCTACACAGGCCTTGAGCCCCTTGAAACCCTAGGGCATCACTGGGCACCAGAGCTTTGGGACTCCCTAGATGGGTTTTTGCCCCCTCCCTGGTGTTTTCAGCTTGTTTTCATTCCCCTAATTTCTTATTCCACACTTAAACAAGAACCCTTCCTTTAGCACTTAATGACTAGGGAAAGGGGTGTGTGTGGATCAGAGAACAAAACTAAAGTTAAATATGTCCCTCTGCTAATTTAATAATTAAAATTTTTCCCTCTACAACCTTGTTCAGAGCAGCACTTAAGTTTCTCTGAAATCTGTAGCTCTTTACACTTTCAAGTTAAGTGCTTTGTTGGACAAGGGTATTCATAGAGATAATAAATGTACTTTTCTTAGTCCCATCCAGGAGTTAAAGAAAATTCTTTTTGAAATAGCTAAGAAAAAAAATTTAGAAAGCCTTTTTACTATAACAACAAAAAGTAATTTTGACTTTGAAATAGGACAGAAAATTTCTGCCTCCAGTGAAAAGGCTAAGCATTTTGTCAGAAAATTAAAAACCAAAACCCAGATACTTTTGCTCCTGTTGCTTTTAGATGTCTGTTTTCTGTACATTAAAAGAAAGAAAAGTGTTTAAAGACATTTTTACATTCACCCAAAATTTACATTTCCTGGGTAAGGGAAAACAAACAATCGGACAAAGACTTGCAACAAAAAAATAAAAATTCTAGATAATACTGTGAGAAGGATTTTTCATTGAGCTAGTTTCCTTATGAAAACAGTCTTATCTCCTGTGAAAGTTGATGCATTGCTGCCATGGTGCATGTGTTTGATATTCTGCTTTTGAATTTTCCTGCTTTTCTTTCTTGGTGCGAAACAGGAAAATTCTGTGCTGTGACAGCTCAACCATTTACAGTCACCCTGGTGTCAACACAGAGAAACAGTGTCTGGGTATCATCAGGAACAACTTTCCAACTACTGAGTTTCTCAAACCAGAGCAGTAATGTGCAGTCACAGAGACAGGGGATCAGTGAACAGTAAGATATTCTGATATTGAAGTAATTTTTTACACCTGTAGTAGAGTGAATACATTACATTCATTCATCTGCGTCGGAACTTAATTGTCAAACTGAGTTTATGGACTCACAGGGCTTTTAAAAATACTTGTCATCTGAACATGTGCACTATTAGAAATTTCATTAAAAGCATATTTAAGGCATGTCAAATTGTGGTTTTTGTCACCAAAAACTAATGATCCTTTGCATATTTATTTTTCCAGCCAGATAATAAAATGCAAAAAAAAAGTGACACAGCAATGCCCAATTGCTGAACACGTGTATATATTTTCAGGATGAATAAAGTTCTTACAATGTTGATTACTGTCACATTTAGCCAATGTTCAGAATTTAAAAAGCAAAAATAATCTCTTCTTAGCGGTGTTAAGTTTTAGTCACATTCACACATTTTTGTTTTAATAACCTGAGTTCTCTGTTTCATCGTAGATGTAACTATATCATAGCAAGTTGGGGCTCTGCAAGGTGCCATGCATGGAAATATGTAATATTTATTCAAAGAGAGATGGATCTTCAGTTGGTACATTCTCTGCACAGTGTTCAGTGCCCTGTGGTAGCACTAATACTGTACTGTAGTGCAGTGTACAGTGTATTACAGCTTTAGAGACTGTCATAATGCAAGACAAAAAATAATAATCAACAACAGAGAAATATTTTCCTGTGTTAGAAACCATAAAATCATTAATAAATCTCAGTACATTTCATGCTCAGAGACATGAGAGTATTCTTCTATCATTGGATCTGGGCTAAAAACTCCATGGAGGAATCTCTCGAGCAATGAAACTCCTTTGCCCTGGTATTCAATCAGTGCTGTGGGAACAAGCCCTGGCAGTGTGCACTCTTTGGACTCACAGTTGTGAAAAAAATAACGCAAATGCAATTTCATGTATGCCTTTGTAGGCAACCCTAGTCTAGCTGTAGGGCAGATTCCAAGTCACTCGACTTCAAGGCAAATCAAAGCAGAGAGGAATAATTTCTTGCCTCTCTGACAGGGACACAAACTCTGAGCAGAGTATGGTCACATTCTGCCTGGAAACTGCAACAGCTGCAGCAAACATATGGAGCTGCCATGGAAGAAAAGCTGTTTAGTTTGTGGAGTGAGACCCTAATCAAAGTGATTGATGCTGGATATGATGCAGAAATGCAATAGATATCTCTTTTGAAGGAAGATACTCGAGAGATAAATACAAAATGCTCTAATAAATGAAACAAGCTGAAACACCTGTAATACCTCTAGGATAGATGTTAAAATCACTTAGGCTCATATTAGCAATGAATCATTTCCCTTAATACAAAATATAGAAGTTATAAACTAAAAATAAATCTCTGGTTTAATGTTAACTCTGACATATCTGGGTGGGGTTTTTTTTGTTTTGGGTGTTTTTTTGGGTTTTTTTTTGGTTTGGTTTTTTTTTTTTTTTTTTTTGTGGGGGTGTGGTTTTTTGGGTTTTTTTGGGGGTTTTTTTGGTAGTTGGACCTGTTAGGCTACATATTGGAAAAAGGTGTGATATAGGAATTTATTTTTAATAGGATACAAAAGTAGGGTATAGCAAATGAATCTCTTGTCAAAAGCCAGTTTCTGTTAAACTTGCTTGCAATAAACATTAACATCAAAGAGTAACTATTTTAACGTCATTGGACCTTTGCCATTGTTACTGAGGGAACTCTCCTTTTCTTTTTGAGTAATTAGCACAGAATTCTGAAGACAGAACACATAATTTCCTGCTAATGAATCAACAATATACAAGTATGAGAAATCATACTATTTTCATCTTTGTTAAAAGACAGTGGTGTGAGCAGTAGTGGTTGCATTTTCTGAAATTCTTTAAAGCCTAAGAGAAAAGCTGAGAAAGGTTATTCCTATCTCACTATTTTCATGAGGAGCTGGTACACCCAGGATACCCTTGCTCTAAACATGGAAACTGAAAAGAGTATGTAGGGGGGTGAAAATGGCACAGGTTGTTTTCTAAAAGAGTTTTGATTGCCTTTCATGGTACTTTTCTTTCCCTACTTTTACTTATTTGATATGCAAGAAAATGGTAAATCATTTTTATTAGGTGGGTAGGATGATACTTAAAACAATATTTGGGAAAGCCATATTCAGGCAACATGTTTTTTTTAGTTTCCAACATTATTTAAAATACTTAAAAAACTTTGTGTGGTGGACCTTAATCTAACAATAAAGAAAATTCTATTAGTTCAAGTAAATTATTAAATAAAATCTCAGTGGAAACAGAAGTAATCTATGTGTTTGAGACTGACAGATGGATTGGATCCAAGCTATCAATGCTCTGTTTCTGTTCTAGAAAATGACATCTAAATAATATACCTATTGCTCTGCTAGCAAGAACATGTGGAGAAAAAAATACACTTTAAAACTTTGGGGTAACTAAAATGAGGGGAATAACTTAGAAAGGACAATTAACTTATAAATAATTCAATTCACAGATTTTTCCCAGTCAATATATCAGAGTTTCAGCTTTCTCCATGGAGTTTTCTGTATGGATGAACAGGTTTTCTGTTAGAATAGTCCAGGGGGTAAAGTGACTGGCAATAAAAACTTGTGCTTCCAGATACAGTAGGCCTCCTTTATATATTTATGACATTTGGCAAATGTCCTGCTCTTAAAATCATGAGTGCATTTACCTCCTGCTGAAGTAATTGAAAGCCAACAATTCTCTGGATCAGTACAGCTAGGATCTGCAGTAACTACAGGACTATAAAATTATTTCAGTCAAGTCCTTTCTTGTATAAGCAGGCTTCACAATAGATGAAATGAATTTTCTTTCAGAAATGTTTTAATTGTATTGCAATCTATTTGATATCAAAACTTCTTTTCAGTGAAAAGCAGCAAAGGCTTTTTAGCAATCATCAAAGGCTCAAACTTTTCCTTGCAATAACTTTACTGTATACTCCAAACAATTATATATAATTTAACACACATTACATTTTGAAAGGCAAGTCAATAGCTTGCCTATCATCCAAATCTTTAAAATCTGATGAAAAATATTCATGACAGTGGCAAAAATCCTGTATTTGTCCAATCATGCATTTAGGGACAAGGCTACAAAAAGTTTTACGTTGTAATTTTCCTCCACTCCATTGCTCTCAAGAGAATGATTCATTTAATTAGGTAAATGCAGTTGCTGGTGCCCTCTCTGCTCACACAGTCACACACTATCCTCACCTGAGCAGAGAGCAGGGAGAGCAGATTGCATCCAGCTCATCCCTTCAGATACTGACAGCAAAGTCACATCCACATAACTGCTGGAACTGACCCATGGCTGTGGGGCCTTGGGAACTGCACCTAATTTTTGAATATTCTATACCTAAAATGAAAAGCCCTATTGCACTCAAGGGTAGTTCTCCAAAGATTTCTTTTCTCCTACATGTATTTTCTCACTTTCAAAAACTGTGAAAAGAGTCTTACAGATGAATGTTACGCTAAAAGTTTGTCTTCCATACATTTATTTTAGGCACACTTTAGACTGTAGATATATTAGACCTCTCAAAATACTGGAATTTCACTCTACATGAAGATAAAAGCACATTCTAAGGAATAGTCATAAGCAGGTTGAAAACTCATGGCTAAGACTCAGAGGCCAAGGCAACAAAGGGAAACCAGTGTTTGGAATCTGCTCCATCAAGGGAAATCTGCTGCCCCAGCTACAGGGTCTTGTCCTGCTGGGGGACTTCAACCACCTCTAGATCTGCTGGACAAGTACCTCAGTGAGCTGTAGGCATTCCAAGAGACTCTTGGGATGCATGAAGAATAACTTCCTAAGCCAGAGGAGATGCAATAGTGTAACCTAGTAATATGAGGGAAACTCATAATTCAAAATTTTCTTTGAATTCTTTGAATTCAAAATTTTTTTGCACTATGTTTTCCAGTTCCTGCAACTCTGAGGACAAAGAATGCAGCAAACATCACAAGAACCTAAAAAAAATAAATTAAAAAAAAAAAAAAAAATCACTAGATTCTATGAATGGATACACTACTTACCACCAGGATCAAAAGCTGAGATCAACAGCACAACATCCTCTGCAGATCACTAGGGACTTTAACAAAATCATAAACCACTAACTTTAGAATAAATACAGAGCATAAAAGAAGTGACATGAGTCACAAGAATTAGACTGTGAGGAATGAAAATATTTGGTTTAATTTCAGTCAAAAATGTCAATTTCCTCTGCCAACATATATTACATGGATGCTTTTCCAATGTTTTGCAAAATCTGTTTTACAAAATCTCCATGCCCAGGTTCAAATTTATCTTAAGAAAGACAGCCAACCAGTACTTATTAGATTCAGTACATATTAGATTCAGTATGACACTCACAGATTGATGTATCTTGATTGTCCTTAAGAACATTAATTAACTTTACAGTGAAAACAGAACCATACAGAAATATACCTTTTTAAAAAGGACGAGAATTTTCAAATGACATACATCACAAAATACTTCACTATATTCTAACTGAATTTAGACACAACCAGCAATATGAGAATTTGTCACCAGATAACTAAGAAGGTGGTGGACATGACTCTGAAATGAAAGATTCATCTTTACTTATCCAAGAAAAAGAGATCAAAGAATATTGTTTAATCAAAATTCTACTTAAAAACACAGCTTTGAAACTATATAGATCAGATTTCAGAGAAATAAGTGCAGCATGTGCAATAATTAAGTACCAAGTATGTACTGGAAAGAGTACTGGTATTAGCAGCAAGCATAGTAAGTGATTGGTATTCTTTCCACAAAAGATAAATATTCACAGTTGATAAATAAACCAAGTCTTGTTTAATCTTTCTTTCCAAAGGAAATTATATTCTGTCTTTCTCATAGGGGCAAGCTGCTACTAAACTCAATTTCTCAGTTTTGTTGTTTTTCCACTATCTGAACATATCTTTTTACTCTTAAAAGTCCCCTAACTCAAGGTGCAATTACTACTGTCTAATTAAGTTGAATAAAGTTGTTTCCTTCATCTTCTAGGAGAGAGTTTGGGTTTTTTTTTTTATTTATTTTGCTTCATTCTAGAAAATAAAACTAGTGTATTACCGATTTAGTTAAAGGTCTCAATAAATCAAGAGTATTCTGCAAGAGGAAGGAAGAATAGTCTAGCTCTCAGACATCTAACTTTATATTTAAAAGTCCTTATTCCTTTCAGAGTAATATTTCTGTAATAAGTTGTCATAGACAAATGAGCTTTTAGGGAGCTGCATCAAATTCATTGACAGGTAGCAATTACAGTTGTGACCCTATCTACGGCCTAATCCTTTGCTAAGTCAGATAATTCTCTTCCTCCTCTTCAGTTTCTTATGCAGACTCCTGTAGCTTGCATTGGATTGATTTCCTACATGCAAGGTCTTCTAGTTTTGCAATATAGCTTTTTTCCCCCAAATTTCTTTAGGGTTGCCATCTTGACTTGTCCTCATTGCCCTCTAAATGTTATTCATCATATTCCTTAGTAAAGTTTCCAGCTTCAGTTGGACTTCCAGTTTCTTCAATTTTTATCAATCTTTGTCTCTCAAATATCATTTACTCTCCCAAATCCACACAGTGCCAAAGCATTGCAATAAGATCTTGTCAATTTTCCTCTTTCCATCTTGAGTGGTCTTTGGATTATTCTCCTCAAAAGATACATGAAGTTTAAAGACAGACAAGCCTGGACTCAGAGAAGTTTAGAATACTTCTATCCCTTCATAAGTACTGCCATATGACAAATATCATTCTCAGACATTTATCAATATCTCAAAGCTCGAGAATACTTTGGTGCTAAAATACCAGTGGATTTAAAATTTGCCAGTTTGAGCAACAGGTGAATACCGAGATTGTGAATGACCGTACTATTCCTCTGATCCAGGCCATCATAGCCTGCAGTGACACCAAAACTGCAGCACCAGCTGACATTTGATTCTCCTTTATTCTTTGCCTTGAGAGATGTAAATTCTGAGGAAAGCCTAAACTTGAAGTAAGAGTCTCCTTTTCCTTTCTATTCCTATCAGAACAGCTTCCTATTCCATCACTTTCTCCTAAATCTTTATATTTTCCTCTTAAGTGGAGTTTTTATTTTGAGTGATTAAATATCAGATACATAATTGTATCTTTGAATTAACATTTGCTTCTCTCCCATGACTCATGTTCCAGAAAATTAGAAAGCTGAAGAACTATACCAAGTATTGAAAATGCATTATTTTTCTCAAAGGAAAAAATGTAATATGATCATACATAATCTTATATATATACTTTATGTATGATCATTATGTTAATTTAAAAATATGCTTGTGTTCATTGCTTGTTTGGGGTTTTTTTAGTAATTATTCCTTGGCTAATTTCCTTTTTGTTCCTTTTTGTAGAAAACAAAAGGTATTGGTTAATTTTCAAGGGAGTTATTACCAGAAAAATGAACGTGAAACTCATAAAGAGCACAAAAAATGAAGTAATTGATACTAATTTCAGCAGGAGAAGAGCTGGACCTAAGTTTGATAAACAAGTAAATACAAGTTATAATTAGATAGAGAATTCTCAAAAACATTGAGGTCGAATGTCCACCTGTTTCCATCTATTTTATTTACTTGACTTCACTTGAAACTCATCCTCTCTTGAAACAGAAAGCAAAATCAGTACAAAATCTTCTAAACCCGATCAAGAAACTCATGTGAAAATAAACATATGAAAATAGCCAGGCTTTGATTTGGAAGAAGTTTTCTGCCTACATAAGTGATAAGATAATAACTTATTTGGGAATTACAGCTGTATTTATTTGTCCTTCAAGATTCTTCACAAAAGAGTCTTTACATTTATAACAGTTTTTGACAATGCAGTATCTATATTTTAAGAATACTCAGATCATTAGCATTCATTTTTAGCCACAAACACAAGTCATACTGCTGAATGTATCAAGCCCTGTAAATCCAACTAATTAGTAACACTGGCAGTTGTGTGATATTTTATTGTCGTTCATCAGACAGCTTTATTTTGGTTTAAAAATGATAAAACTAAATGGCTTTTATCCTCTGTCATTCTTCATTTACAATCTGATGTGGGGACAAACCCACACAGACAAACCCACACATAATATGGTCTTATTAACTGAGAGCAAATGCAACTGAAACAATCTCTGCTGATAAAATTATGTTTTTGCAATTTCTGACAACACAGTAGATAAACTGGCAATCCAGCAATTCAAGACTATGCATATCCTAGAAAAAAAAAAAGTGAATTTATCTGATAACATTATAAATCTTATATTTCTTTTGAAGTAACATTTGCAGTTCTTATTATCTTTACAAAAACTCAAACATCACAGCCTGACTTCTTTCTAACTGTAATAAAATCAGATATTTCTTTCTGTATCCATTAGATAAGTTTGCAGCTGTTTTATTTACTTGGCTTTGCTAGTAATTTATCATCTTATCTTTAGAAGTAAATAAAGGGCAAAATAAAGTACAAGGTATTCTAGAGCTAGTAAAGTATCTTAATGCTTGTGCTAAAAGAAAAACTAAATAGGATAAAAGTTAGTCCCTCAGTTTGAACATGAGGTTGGGGATATAAACCCATGCAAGCATAAACCAACATTTACAGACGCTTCAGCACATGATTTTCTTAAGTATTCATAAAGCTCTAAAGTCCATAACCTCTTTCACTTGGAGAAGACTAAACTTGTTTAACAAGAGAAGCTTCTACCTCAAAATAGTAAAACCTTTAAACAGATTTATGAGACAGCAATATTAAGCAGTGTCGAGCCCTGCACTGGTAGCCAGCAAACCCTACACAGAAGCCTGGTTCAGCAGCATAAGCAGATGCCTGAATTTCCAGATGAAAGTCATTCCTCATCCACACCCCCAGACAGGAGCAGGTCTCTCCAGACTGTGCCCTACAGCAGCATTGGGGTGTCTCAGGTACCCCAGCACCCCTCAAATGCCAAAAGGTGCCCACATGAAAATCCTACCCCTAAGCAATGCAGGCATTGACCTAGGGCAAGAGATTCATTTTACTGCTCAGTGTGACCACTTCAGAAGGAGAGTAATTGCTCTTTAAAAATTTAATTTAGCAGGTGCCCATTAATGATAATGAAATTTTGAACACATGGCAGAGCCGTGGTTATTCATGCAGACACCTGAAGAAAGGTAACTTATTCCAGAATAGTTTCCCTGCCTCAGACATTCAGAGTCACAGAGACCTCAAAATAAATACCAGCACTAACCAATCAATCTTAAATGCAGTAAAGACTAATGAAATGTCTTTACAAAGAGGTGTCAAAAAGTGAAATTATACAGATTGTAATCTCTATTAAAATCAAGTATGAATATGAAACCCTAAGTGAAATGAAGAGAAAGTAAAAAGAACCAAGAAAAAATTATTTCAGGAGTATGGAAAAAAAACCTGCTGAAAATTACCAATGAGTTGTGATGGAGCTGGAAAAGTGTACTCTTTTGAGGGGCAATAAATGCTATTTTCTTATATTTACCTTCAGAAGTCCTAAAAATTGTAAGCATTTAGCATTTGAAAGGTCAAAAGTAGATTCCCCAGGGCCTTTTTCTTCTTCATGAAGAAGACAGAGATTTGATTTACCATTTTAAGTCTAAAGAAAAACTTTATTTTGAAATATCATATAAGAAGTTCATAAGAGAAGCTTGACTTCAGAAAAGTCATCTTGCTGCAGTATATCACTATAATTTCACAAAAAATGCCTTCAAAAATTAAAAAAAAAAGCTTTATTCTAATGAGTAGAAGCACATAAACCATGCATAAAATAAACTCATTAAAAAAGAAAATGGTGGATTCCTAGATAAATGTCTTTCTGACACAAAAATTAGATAATTTGGTGAGAACAAACCACCACATAAAACAAGACATCCCTATTGAGCTCGAACTTATAAGAGCTCTTCCTCTGTAGTGGGAAGAAAAAGAATTTTTTCTGCTAGAAATTAAATATTTGTGCTTATACAACAGTTGAAATACCATGGCAGAAGGAGACTTATATTGTTCAAAAATGTGTTCTTACATAGAGACCCCCAAAAAATCAGTCCTAGTTTAATTGTTCTCTATGTTTTGTTTAACAGTTCAGCAACTACCAAAGCAATATTTGAGATCTCCTTTCATTAGGACTGTTTACTCTCAGGTAACTGTTGTATTTTATAGAATGTATAGAAGAAATTAACAAAATAATGCCTTGTGAATGTCTATTTCACAGGGAGTTGTCATAGGAAAGACTGAATGTCTAATTTTATATAGTGACATTATACTGGCTTGTTTTCAAAGATGAAAATCTTGAATTCTATTTAAAATGAGATGATGTTCCATGGCAATATATAACAACCAGTCTACAGGACAGGTGGAAGAAAACAAAGGCATTCATCACAAAGGGATCTGACTGCTAAAAGAGAAAAAGGAAAGCAGCACAGATACATGGATTTATGTCTGTCGGGCCAGAAGCAGCAGCTTTTTTTCTCATGTCACAGACTTTGAATTTGAATTATTCCTAAAATCAAATGATGAAGTGGAATCATGATCCAATGCTTTCTAAGCTTAATGTACTTCACTGTTCCTAACTACCTGCTTTTTTTTTTTTTTTAGTCTGTCTCTTTATTTATGATAGAAGAAAGGAGAGAGAATGAGAGATATTATTCTTTCAAAAGCTAATCCTTGTCTTTTTTCTACTAAAAACCACTTAAGCCAACTGAAATTGTGAACATTAAAAAAGGGCAGGCTGAGACTATATTCTGCTGCAATTCCACAGAGAAAAAACCTAGTGAAGGAGGAGTAGAGGCACTGTCATGATACGCCATAGCATGAATTCAGAATTGATTTTCTTTACTTACTGGACAAGAGCACATTTTTATACAAAGCTCCGTTCATGCCCCATAGCTATTTAGGGTCTGTAGGAGGAAATGTTGACAGTCTCTTTCTTAAGCCTTCTTGTAGCTAATACTGCAGCCTCTGCCAACTTGGCATTGCAAGGCTTCTATTGGACTCTGTGTGGGATTTGTAAAGCTCAACAAATGGAGAAAAATACTTTCCTCAGAGAAACCTCAGGATTTTCTCTTAGGAGATAAGTATTATGAAATGCATGTTGCCTAAATGATTAGAATTCTCTAGCACTGAGATGGGACAAAAAACCTGTATGGACCTACAGTAATTAAAATCTACACTTTAAAATACACATTTGTGTTTGAAAGAACAGTTTTATATTTTTTTCTATATCTGCAGTGAAAATATGTGTAGATTTGCAGTGACTCTCAAGAGGAAGTAACAGGTATCATTTCAAGATGCTAAACTTTATTTTAACTAAGTTTTAATTAAGTTCAGAATTAACATTTTAATACAATTTATAGAGGTTTAGCTCTTTCCTCTTTTCCGTAATACTAAGCAACCCTTGCAACAAAGAGCAGATGCAATTTACAAACAGCCTCTAACAGCCAGTGTGCTGCAGATACCACTGAGCTCCAGAATGGTTAAACATTTTGCATTTTGAACAGGCATAAGGTTCATGAACAAACAGAAACGGGGGAGAAATCACTGATCTTTTTGCTGCAGAATTTTATGATGTATTTCTGGACTTTCATTTCATGAAATAGCTGTTCATACTGTACTTGACACATTCTCTGAAGGTATAAAAGAACACAGAAATGGCTTCTGTCAGATCGGAATCTCATCAAGCCCAGTCTCCTTCCAGAGAGCCCAGTAGCAGATGACTGAATAAGAAAAACTGCATCCCAGCATGGTGTGTGCCAGCACTGTCCCTGTTTCCAGCTCTGCTATTCTGAAAGGAAACCTTTGGTTCAGGTTTCATGAAAAAAGAAGAAATGGCTATATAACTATATTAAGCCACTTAAGTATTCACTGTCAGAAAGCAATTACTATCCTCCTTTAACTAACTCTAAGATGGAATTGAACATCAACAGGTCATAAGAACAATGTTGTTTATTGTAAAGTGGAAGGAAATCAGTCTGGGAAAAAATGGCTGTGTCTAGACTTTGTGTGCTGAAGCATACTCCTGTGCACAGGTTTTCCTGGAAAAAAAAACAGGGGGAGAAGCCACAGCACCAAAGGGAGCAGAACTGATGCTGGTGGCTGTACAAAACGTGAAGTCTGTGGCTTTCCATGCACTGTCAATCCATTCAGGTGAACTTTTAATGTAGTACAGTACTACTGCTAATACAGTTTAGAATGGACTGAAGTCAAATCACTGAAAACTGTGGTGTATAATCCCCCTTTCTGGTATTTCAGTAAATTCTAGAAGGTAAAGCCAGTCCTATACAGTATTTTCAGCTACAGAACAGTTATTTTAAAGTACTGGTCTACTGTCATGCAAAGAGCAAAGCCATATTCTGAAAATTTTTTTCCTTATTTTTGGTAAAGTTGTTGCTTCTATGAAAATGAGATCAAACCTTTAGACACATTAGAACCTGTATTTTAGGTAGAAGATCAGCTGCTGCTTTTACATACTGTTGTCTTTCTTCAGAGTGAAAATCATTAGAGGCAAGGATTCACCTTGACATGCACCTCTATTTTCTTCACAACAGAGTTGCTTAAAAATTTAAAATGGCAACGATTGGTGAACCACAACAGTAAGTGAAATCAATAATGAAAACAGCTTTATTAGCTCTCTAACTGCCCCTATGTATCTTCTGTAAACTTGTTACTCTTTGTTTCAGGTTCTAGAAGGATGTTTCACCTTGGGCGTGGGAGCTTATCATCCTGAAATAGGTGAGTGAATTAGGAAGTGTTTCTGTTTTGATCATGGAAGTGATTCTGATTTTCCATTCTCTATAGAGAGACTGAAATTACATTAGACTCTTAGTTCCATTACCAAGAGTTGGGCAGTGGGTATATGTAACAATTTGAAACCTGCCTAAACAACCATGAGGATGACAAAAAGACTCATTGAAGTTCCATACATCTCATAGCCCATTAAAGTTTCTGGGCACCCAACAATCTTGTTCAATTGTGCATACACATGTTTACAGAAGATGAGAGCCATAAAAAATAGGAAGGAGAGATTTAGTGTCTGCAGTAGTTTAAAATGGAAGATATGACTCTCGGCAGTAAATTTACTTATATATATATATAAGTATATAAAAGAAGATTTGTCTATAGATATATAGAAATCTATTTGATATTTATGTTCAAGCATACCCAAAATAGTTATTCAATGAAATAGTAATTTCAGTGTTTCCAATCCAAGCTTTTATGCTGAATTTGCTCTCCAAAGACTGTAAGTATATTATGGAATGTTTGCTTCATCACCTTATCTAATAACTAAAACTAATTTAAGAATTCACAAGTTCCAAAGACCTCATAGGCTGTCAATAATACATCAGAGACTTGCCTTAATAATACCTAACAAATGCAATAATAGCATTTGCTCTTTTACTGCTTGTGTGGACAGAAACAGATTTAATTATAAAAGCAAAAGTATACAGATTTTAGCAAATTGTTAGTTTCATTCATTAAAGAGAACAGAAAACAAAATGTAAGCCAAGCCCTCTTGAAATCACAGATTACTGGTTTCTAAATGCTATAAAAAAACACCCTAGTGTTTACTATACATCCATATGTACCACCAAAATTGATGTGGACAACAAAAGAGCTTGTTGTGCACCCTATCTCTATGATATACATTTTTCCAGGTTTTACTTTAGACTGTTGTATTCCAGCTTCACAGATCTGAACACAAAATCACAACTGGAGATTTGGATTTAGTTTCATGCAAAAGAAGCCAAACTATCATTCCAAGATTGTCCAAAGACACAAATCAAAGTACAGTAAGTACAAAATACAGTAAGTGGGGAAAATAAGGCCATTGACTTAATAATGTAACATTCATTGTGGCTTTAGCACTACTTTAAAATAAGATATCCTCACTGAGTCGTTTCACTTAGCTTTGGTATCCATTTAATGAAAGGGGAATATTCTATTCAATTAAAGTGTACAGCATTGTATACTTTGTAAACAGCTTTGTGAACAGCTCTTGGCTATTTTCACCTCTTTGAATGCTACATTATCAGAGCAAAGGCCAAAGCCTTACTTTACACTAAAGTAAGCATCATCTACTTCAAGAATATATGATCCACATGCTATAAATCTGTGGTGTCTGAAGAGATGCAATTTTGTCAAGAAAACCTTTGGAAGCATCTTGAAAAAAAATGAATTTTATTTGTAATTCAGAATCTAAGTATCAATTAGCTAAATGTGGGAATAAAGGAAGACAGAATATTAGAAGACCACTTCTTTCACAGGTTAAGAAAAGTTTTAAATTTCTTATAACGATTATTGAAACCATTTACCTATTTTCAAATCAACATATAAAAAACCTGATATGTTCATCTTCCCCTGAGAAGATCACTAAATTTTCTAGAATAGTTTCTTCTAGCCAAGTGTGGGCCCCAATTCCTGGAGCACATTCCCAGGATGTGCCAGCCTCCCCAAGGTGCACCCATGCTGTCAGTGAACCCATGGGGCCTGAAATAGTGTGCTCATGCTCTTGTAATTGGGAAGAGTAATTTGATGTTCCCTTTTTTATTCAATTGCCAATAAGGATCTAACTATCCATACTCTTTTAAATGAAAGGTCTACTTAGGCTGAACAAAATCACAGAAATGTCTGGTTTAGTAAGACAGAAGCAAATGCAAGTCCAAGCATTTAGTGAAATAAGTCATCATTATCTGCATCAAAAGTCATATAAAAGACTGAGGAAAATGTTTACACTTTCATATTACTATTTCTAGAGACATTAGGATATGATAATTTAAGAAATTTTAGGTTGTGTGAGTTAATTTGGGTGAGGGGAGAATACCAGAACTTCCTATTTATAACACTCTGCTGAACAGACAACCAGTTGGTAGCACTGAGAGAGACAGGTCTTTCCACAGGAGACCTGTAGGGTCCTGATTCTTTTCCATGTCCAGAAAATTTGAAATGGCATATAATTAGATGTCAGTTGCAAAGACAGAGAACTGGGATCAGGTTTTCTTTGTTTGACCATAAGCATTTCAATTGCTTACAGGTCAGTATATCATTTGGGGAAACTGATACAGAGAAAATAAGTGATTGACTATAATCACTTCCATGATGCCACAAAATTGTGTAACTCACAGACACAGGACACTTTCTAATGAAAACACCCAGGAGCTGGAAGCTACAGAGGCCTCAGTGACTTAAAAGCCTTGACATAGGGTATTTAGGACCTCTGTAATTAAGTCATGCTCAGACAAACTTCTAAAATTAAAATTATAGACATAGACACATTTGCCATTTTATTTTGACACACCCTGTAGTGCAATTGTAGTGTATTGCTTCCACACCCCATGCTCTGAGCTGGAAGATCTTCCTCCCAGCCCAAGAAGCTGACACTGAAACCAAGATACTGATGGACCTGAATGCGTTTCTAGTGCCCACAGATCTTGGAAAACCCTGACATGCATGTACTCTTGGCATTTTAGCCTTACAGCTGATTCCCTGCTCTATCCCTCCTCTCTCATCTTTGTCTGGTGCAAAAAAAAAAGTACAATCAGGTATTTTCATTACCAGTTTTCCCTTTCAGACCTATGACAGTCTAAAAATTCAAGCAAAGCAGAAAAAGTAGCATGAAACTACTTCTGCACAGTTAATTAAAATATTCTAGATTTTTTAATAAAATAGTATAGATTTTTTTTTTAAATAAGTAGATTGCATACATACTTCTTTCTTTAGTTTTGGAGTACCATATATTAAGACTGCAATATTAAACACCTGGTTTGTTCACTTCTATTTTCCAGGTGAACATACCAATACTATATACAAATAAGTGGGAATAAATACACAAAGCCAGTATAAAGTTATTGCACACCGTAAAATACACATAAAGAACATTTTCCTTGAAAGTTACACAATCAAGTTTCCAGCAATATGAATCTGCAACACCAATTTCTTCAAGAATACAAAACATCATTCAAATATACACATACATCCTCTAACAATATTGGTTTCCTTTTATTCAGCCAATTTTCCTGGCAGAAGACTTCTATATGTGACTCATACTTAATGGGTAAAAAAGTACTAAATATTACTCTATGTGATAGTCAGAATACAGCTAGGATGAAATTAACATATATTAATGTCAGAATAAAATGTAACAAATTAATAACCCAAAATTTTATTTTCACACAATGCTGAATCATTATTCTTGCTGGTTATTATCTATATTCTATACAAGATATTCTACCCCTACATTAGATTGCACTTTAAAGAGGGAGAAAAGACATATGGAATTTTATCATGAAGGACCATGCACAGATTTGAAAGATGTCATGTAGAAACAACTATGAAAATGTATTCTGATTTTATATTAACAAATTCTATTAAAAATCTAATATATCATACAGAAAGTTTCTATGAAATGAAAAAAGTCTAATGCTGTCTCAAGGCTACCCAAGTTTTTTGTTTTGTTTTTTTTTTAGAAAAATCACTAAAAAGTTATTTTATCTGGCCTGAAAATACATTAATTGTAATCTTTATAATCAGATATTATTTTATTGCTTTTTGAAGTGCCATTACTCTCTGACATCTCTTTTGCATGAGTACTTCCTTGTGCAAGATGGTTATCTCACATATCTTTTGGATGCATTAATAGCTTCTTTATTCTCCTGCTGTTTTCTTCTTTTCATTTTGTCCACGACCTATCTAGACAAGTAACTTTTGAGTAGCTTGATTTTATTCTATTTTTATATGTTACTGTATGAAGAGTAGTTTCTCTGAGTTTGTGTAATGTAACTTAAAAGCTCCAAACTCATAGCATATATTACTTTCTGACAAAAAGAATTCTGAAGAGTTAAGTCTACAGTAAGTATTCATGACCACACACTATATTTCCATTACTCTGTTCAATACCCACAAAAACTGACTTATAAGCAGGAAATGTGCAGAAAGACAATTTTTTTGCACTTATCTTTCAAATACACACCTGTCTGGGGTAGTTTGAAAAGTCAATTGCTAGAAAGGCTATTCCTGCCCTTAAACTCAATCACCTTATGGGCTAACAGCAATTGATATGCAATCTAGTCATCCTGTTGCATTCCAGTCAGTACAATTATTATTAGTGACTTGAAGTGGAAATGGATCAAATCTGGAATAAAGGTGCTGTAGAAACAGATTTTTCATGCACTATTGAAACTTATGGAATGTTTTACCATCACACAATCACTAATGGAGAAGCTTACAGAACATTATAATCCAGTGATTTGCACTACAATATTTAGAAAAATGTTGTGGAAAGGTAATGAAACAAACAGTTATTTTTTTTACTGAAGGCACAAAACACAAAAATCCTCCATCCCTCTTTTTTGGGCATTGTACTCTGTTCTTTAAGAAATAAAAATAGTATTTCTTTGAAGATTTAAATCAAGACATTCACTAGTTCAGTTTTTATATGTATAGGAAAAATTAGGAGCTTGCTGCTCTATTTCTTTCCATTTGCAGATGCATAAAGCAGTCTCTTTAGAAAATGAACCCTGTTAAATTTATGGCAAGTGTGTTCTCATTTAGTCTAATCTCTGCTGGCTCAGCATAACATGCTGTCTTTACAGAGTGCCTACCAGAAAAGGAACCTTAACAAAAATTTTAACAGCTAAGGAAGAAAAGTAAAATCCTTGCTTTAAATGTGAGCATATTTTATAGAAATATAATGATGTAATATTTGCAAAATAAAAGTATCATCAACAAAATAAAGTTATAATGCACATTTCATTCAGTAGCTGAGCACCTGAACATAGAATTTTTTCTTTCATAGCAGATTGATGAGCATGTTTACCTTTTTATATTAAAAAGGAAGTAATTCATTTTGAGAAAATCATTAAAGGCCCAGACACTGTACTGTCAATTGTCTCTTGATCTCAGATAAAATAACTGCAGGCTTACATCAGCTGTAGTACCTTGGAAGTACTTTTCATAGTTCTACACTGCAATCCTGGAAAATTATCTCAATGAATTGATTACACTATCTAGATGCCAGCTGAACTGCAAAACAAAGTTTTTTCTTCCAACCTCAGAACATGATGTTTACTTACAGTCTAAATGGTTTTAATCACAATGTACTGAACCCCTGCCCAGAGCAGTGCATTCAGTTCTTGGATTATCAGCACAGGAGGGACATGGTCCTGCTGGACTGAGTCCAGAGGAGGCCACAAGGATGATCAGAAGGATGCAGAATCTCTGCTGTGAGGAAAGGCTGAGAGAATTTTGGACTTTGGGGTAACCTTATAACACCTTCCAGTGCCTAAACGGGGCGTTATGTATGCAAGACCCCTTACAGATGCTTTTACAGGGGCACGTAGTGATAGGACAAGGGAAAATGGCTTCAAATTCAAAGAAGGTAGGGATAGATCAAATATTAGGAAGAAATTCTTCACCGTCAGGGTGGCAAGACATTGGCACAGGTTTCCTGGTCTAGTGGAAGTTGCCCATGCCCATAGCAGGAGGGTTGGAACTAGACAATCTTTAACATCCATTCTTAATTCTATGGCAGCTGAAAAACTTGGTCCTTTAGCTAATTTTTTTGCACACTGGAATGTTCACCTTGCCTGAATACGTGGCAAATAAGCTCATGAGGCAGCATTGACACTTGAAAACAATGTCACTGGTTGGATTAAAAGCAGGTATTAGTAAAAAGATCATTGTTGCATGAAGATAAAAAGCTCAGCAAATGTTAAGCGTGGAATTGGCTTGAACTTCAAAGTTTTCTGACTCCTGCCTGAGTGCTTCAGACCATACAATTATGAACTCACATTACTACAAATCCCCTTCTGCTATAGCAAATTGCTGTGAGCATCTTGGACTCAAGCCCTAGCTAAAATTACATTTCTTTAATTATGCCCCAAGCACTCAAAACACCCTTGAAATCTTCCCCGTTTTCTTCATAAAAAAACAACTCTAATATCTGATGGAGAGGTCAGACCTTATAAGGTGCAGATCTCTTATCACTAAAAAAAAAAAAGATGATCACAGGAAAATTTGGTGCTCAGTATGGGAATACTGAGCCTCTGTATATTCATTTGAACATTGATGACCTATTTACAGGTCCAATGACTTTCTTATAGGAATCAGAAAACAGTTAAATTATTAATGTACTTTCCATTAAAATTGTTGAAAAATTATATTCTAGATTCTGTATATGAAAGTAGAGGAAAAGTCTAAATGTCTTTATCTGAAGAAATCATAGCTTTAAAAACAATATGAAAATAAATAAGATATAAATTAACTATTTAGCTAAAAATGCCTTTTTTTCTGTCGGAGAACACAGGCTATGAAACACACCTTTTCATTTTTCCTCATATTATGTAAGATTGAGGGTAAGAAAGGTAACTATGCAGTTCCAGGTCTATCAGTAAGTTCAGCAAGCCTTCTTCCTCAGCAAGAAATTCACCTAAGGGGCATTTAAAAAAAAATATCTGATCTATAGAAACAAAGATTCTACCTTTCTGCACTATAGGACTCTGACCTTGTAAAATAAAATTTCTCAGAAATGCTTTCCTGTTATTTTCCACATTTCTGTATTGAAATTGCATCTTAAAAATGTGAGCATTTTTTGTAAACCCATGGAAGGGATGCTTGACTGGCAATGGGAACACTTTGTGTCACTTCTCCATTCATTTCAATATACCTTGTTTCTGTTACGAAGTTGAGTATTGTCTCTGTTAACTAAAACATTAAAATAATTCTCCAATATTGGAGAACTATTTACACTATGCATGGACACTTTGATCAATTAATTTTTTATCCTTATAGTTTTTATTTTTGAAATCTGTAACAATCAGACAATGCTTGATAAAAAGTACAACATTTAATAGATGTATTATCACTATATCTTTGTTCTTACATAATCACAATTATTTAAGCCTAAGAAAAAATGCAAGATAAATGGTAGTCTACTATACATATTCTAAGTAGTGGCATAAAAATTAAATTAAATTTTCAATAGAGTATAATAGGTTTAGGAGAAAATACATGCAGTTGTAGCAAACTGAATTTGAGGATGCCTTTGAGAGAAGTTTTATATCAATTTCAGACTTTTTGTTTTCATATACTTCTTCAAAAGGTCAGTTAAAAGTATTATAGTAAAAATGCACTAGAGGTTCAGGGTGACATCAAGAGATGTCAGAAAAGAAAATCCTTAAAATCTGCCAATTATCTGAGCTGGAGCTAATGAAATGTTGTTTAATTGGGCTTGCAGGATTTCCTATTCAGCTCAATAGCCATGCAATTCCAGGGAAAGGAAGGGCTCAAGGTAAAAGGAGGAAAGAGAGAGACCCTTACAAACACAGGCACACACACACATTTCCCCCAAGATCCCAAGCAAACCAAACATGAAGGGATTGTTGAGTCACCTTTTCATTTCTTTTCCTAATTTGCTTGTCCATTGCTGGGAAGATACAGTGCATGTTTCTGTAAATTTCTCCTTAAAACAGCTTCCCCATGCCTCCAATACACAAAATTGATACATCTATATCCTCATTTACTGAATTCAAACCTAAGTATAGAGTTTTAAATGATATGTCAACTTATTTTTTTCAGAGAAGCATTATCAATGTGGTCTTTCAGGGTGAGGTAAGTTCTGCTATTAAGCAGATACATTTTGACATAAGTGATGTAGAAAGACTATCTCACTCTTACAATAGTTAGGAAGGTTTAAATTTGGCAATGCTTTTGGATTACATAATGAATAACTTCTAGAATTAAAATGTGTCAAAGTAGTTCAGGAAATCACTTGACAACACTATATGGATAATATTATGGGATTGTACCCAGACAGAACTAAATAATAATTACAACTCGCTCTTTAAAAAACCTGAAAAGTCTATGTGTGATGCTTTTACACCACATTCTAGGTCAACTTGTGAATAAAGAAAAATAGATGTAACAGTGATAGGGATTGCCATAGTGATAGAAATAGCAACAGTATACCACTCTTATTTGGTTCTTCTCTTCCAAAGAAGAATTAAAAAGAGGAAAAGGAAGATGGAAAGGCAAGAACAGAAGAAACAGCTCAACATATGGAAAGTATCTTTTCACCTCAGTAATCTGTCTCTCAAAATAATTTGACTTTTATTCAATATTTTTAAAATGGTCTGCGTACCAATATATTGTGACTTTGTTTTTCTCTTGTTCAAAAGAACCATCTGGATTGTTTTAGGCAGTTTGGTTTTTTTTTCTTTTTTGCATTAGGTTACTGAAATAGCTGAAACAGAAGAATCAAAAAATACTAGATATTTCTGTGATAGCAAACAAAAACCACAAAGCAATTT